>JAGMWU010000179.1:13899-35853 GCA_018697195.1 Certhia americana | reverse complement strand
GAGGGATTTGGGATGGGATTCACCAGGAGCAGGAGGGATTTGGGATCCTCCTGGAGCAGGAGGGACGGGACTCACCAGGAGCAGGAGGGATTTGGGATGTGATTCACCAGGAGCAGGAGGGATTTGGGATCTTCCTGCAGCAGCAGGGATGGGATTCACCAGGAGCAGGAGGGATTTGGGATCTTCCTGCAGGAGGGATGGGATTCACCAGGAGCAGGAGGGATTTGGGATCTTCCTGCAGCAGGAGGGATGGGATTCACCAGGAACAGTCAGGATTTGGGATCTTCCTGCAGCAGGAGGGATGGGATTCACCAGGAACAGTCAGGATTTGGGATCTTCCTGCAGCAGGAGGGATGGGATTCACCAGGAACAGTCTGGATTTGGGATCCTCCTGCAGGAGGGATGGGATTCACCAGGAACAGTCTGGATTTGGGATCCTCCTGCAGGAGGGATGGGATTCACCTGGAGCAGGAGGGATTTAGGATCTTCCTGCAGCAGGAGGGATGGGATTCACCAGAAACAGTCTGGATTTGGGATCTTCCTGCAAGAGGGATGGGATTCACCAGGAGCAGTCGGGATTTGGGATCCTCCTGCAGCAGGAGTACTCCTCTTCCCACTGCAAAGAGAGATCCCCATTCCCTTTTCTCGAGGATTCCGTGGGATGCAGCTTGGAAAGGAGCAAATCACCAGCTCAAGGAGCCACAGGGTTCCAGAACATTCCTAATTACCCCATTACCTGTTCATGGATTCTTATTTACTGACTCTTGGGATTAGCACAGGAGAAACCTTGGCAAAAATCTGCCCTAAAACCAAAACCCGGTGTTCAGAATCCCATTTTTAAGGCAATATTCCTTCAAAGACACGAGTTCAGGATTTCAGCCCCCTCAGGCTGGGCTGTTATTCCAAGGAGCAGGAGCTCTCCGGGATTTTGGGCTCCATCCTCTCCCTCATCGCAGGTGATGTTTTCCCCTCTAACAGGAGGACTCACTCCTCGGATTACAGATGCACCAAAAATCCCCATCACGTTTTCGCGTGTGCTTGCTGTGGCTTTGGGCAAATTTCCGTCCTCCCCTCCCTCCCTCCTGTTTTTCGGCCCCGCTGGGATGGGTTTGGGAACGGGGAGGGAGAGAATTGGAAACGGAGCCGGGCTCTCCTCAGCGCCCCAAAGGCGAGGTGTGAAATTTCTCATGGGCAAACAAGCGAGAGCTGCGGGGTGCCCCGAAAAAAAGGGGGACAGAAAAGATGAAGCGGGGAGGGGAGGGGGGAGAGAAAGCAGCAGCCAGGGAGGAACAAAAATCCCTAAAGCACCAACCTGGATTGAAGAGTGGGGCGTTTTCTATGGGGGGATTGTAAAATGCGCTCTCTCTTTCCCCTTGGCAGGGGGGAAAAGGGTCCCCCCCTCTATCTGAGAGTCATTAGCATCAATTAGCCCCGTTTGAAGTAGGCAACATCTTTGTCTCTTGGCAAAAAAAAGAAATAAAAAAACCTTTCAGGGAGCCCATAATAACATCTGGAGCAGGAGAGGCTGAACTCCAGTTCCCCACTTTCATCTCTTGTCGAGGGACTTGGAATGTTAATGCAGCCTCATTCTTTAATGGAGTTATCAGGAAATGCTTTTCACCTCCTTCCCTTTGCGCAGGGGGGATGTTTACAAAGGGCTGGGGGCTTTTTGGGGGTCTTTTTGGGTGTTTTTTTGTTTGGGGGGAATTTTTTTTTCTTTTTTTTACCCCTTCCCTGAGAAACTCCCCCTAAGAGACTCTCCCCCCCCCATCCCCTTCCTCTTTTATTTTCGACACTCTTGAAAAACAAAACAGGAATCAAATGTAATGAATAGGATACAGTGAATAAAATAAAAATGTAAATTAAATTAAATTAATTTTTAAAATAAATTAAATTAAATTAAAAATTAAATTAAATTAAATAAAAATAAAATAAAATAAGCACCACCAAAAACCAAAGAGGATCCGATCCCATCCTTTCACATCCCCTCTCTGGAAGGGTTGGAGCTGGTGGTTGGAGGTGGGGGGTCCCGAGCAGAGCCCCCCGCCCTGCCTGGCTGCTGGGTGCTACATTTCCCAAGTCATTAGCAGCGGGTGAAAATTTCCAGCTCTGGCAGCAGAATGCATTAGCTGAGCACACAGCACTAATGGGGAACAGGACTCGTCATTAGGCAGCACCTGCAGCTGGGCAGGACCAGCTAAAGGGAGAGATGAGCCCGGGCTTGGCTGGTGGGGCGTCTGTCTGTCCATCCATGGGGCTGTCTGTCCATCCATGGGGCTCCCTGTCCATCCATGGGGCTGTCTGTCTATCCATGGGGCTGTCTGTCCAACCACGGGGCTGTCTGTCCATCCATGGGGCTGTCTGTCCATCCATGGGGCTATCTGTCCATCCATGGGGCTGTCTGTCCATCCATGGGGCTGTCTGTCCATCCCTACAGCTCCCTGTCCATCCCTGTGGCTCCCTGTCCATCCCTGTCCACGCTGGTTCTGTCTGTCCAAACCATGGGCTTCTGTCCAACCATGGGCTGCTGTCCTTTGGGGGGTTCCCCCAGTGCCATGGTGCGTGTCTGTCCAACCATGGGCTTTCTTTCCATTCCATGTGGCTGTCTGGTCCCATCCCTGCAGCTCCCTGTCCATCCATGGGGCTTCCCTGTTGCCCATCCAGTCTGTCCTCGCCCATGGGGTTCCCTTCCATCCCTTCAGCTCCCTATCCCATACCTTCTGTCCATGCGACCCGTTCTTCCCTTGTCCATCCATCTTTCCATCCCTGCAGCGCCCTGCCATCCCTGCAGCTCCCTTCCATCCATCTGTCCATTCCCTGCAGCTCCTGTCCATCCCGGCAGCTCCCTTCCGTCCATCGTCCACCCTGCGCTTCTCCCGCCATCCCCTGCAGCTCCCCTGTCCATCCATCTGTCATCCCTGCATCTCCCTTTCCATCCCTGGTGTCTCCCTGTCCATCCTTCTGTCCATCCCTGTGGTTCCCGTGCCTCCCTGCAAGCGCCCTGTCATCCCTGTGTCTCCCGTCCATCCTTCTGTCCATCCTGTGTCTCCTGTCCATCCCTCTGTCCATACCTCTTCCATCCCTCTGTCCATCCCTGTGTCTCCCTGTCCATCCCTCTGTCCTCCCTCTGGCCATCCCTCTGTCCATCCCTCTGTCCCACCCTGTGTCTCCCTGTCCATCCTCTTCCATCCCTGTCCATCCCTGTGGTCTCCCTTCATCCCTCTGTCCATCCCTCTGTCCATCCCTCTGACCTTCCCATCCCTGTGTCCATCCTGTGTCCATTCCTCGTCCATCCCGTCCTTCCATGTGGCTCCATCACCATCCCTGCCCTTCCTTCAGCTCGCCCATACCCACAGATCCTTTACCAACTGCAGCAGCTCCCCCGCTTTCCCCCCAGTAATCACAGCAGCAGTCAGGATTTATTATAAATACAAAAATTCACAATGGATTTAATACCCTTCCAATAACCCAAACCTCACCTTGCACCCCCGGCTCAATCCCACACATCTCTGTGCCAGCAGTGCCGGAGCGCTGTGAATCTCTGAGGATGTTTTCTGCTTCCCAGGTGATTTTTTTTTTTTTTGTTAGGGAATGTTTTCAGCACATCGGCCAGCTTTGAAGGTGGATTCCAATTAAAGCCGAGGCTTCACTGCAGCAGGAATCAGAGAGCTGCCTGTTTGGATAAGGAGCAATAAAGCCACGGTCTTTATTCACTTATTGGAATGCGGTTGCTGGGGAGACAGGATGCAAAGGCAGGAAAAAGAACCCCGTGTTTTAAAGGCAAACTTCTGGATTCTTTTGTCTCCTTGTCGGGCATCCTCCTCCCTGAGATCCGTAGCCATCACCAGGGTGGCTGTCCCGTGGTGAGCATGTATACGCTTCCTTGGTATCCCAGTCCGCTTTGAAATGCCAAAAATACAGAGATTTGAATCATTTTCTATCGGATTGTGCAGGAAAATGAAACTTTCATGGCCCGAACCCTGTTAAGGCATGATTTAGTGGATATGGCCCGGGATGGTTTTGCATGCCGTGATGGTTAATCTGGTGTTATTACACAGGGATTATGTGCTCTGTGCTTATTAATGGGAGGCTCCGATTTCTCCGTGTTTGCACACACAAGTGATTTCCAGATTAGAATTTGGTGTGATTTGAGCAGTGAATCCACCTGGGAGAGGTGTCTGTGCCAGTCCACGCCCCTGTCAGCCCCCGTGGCCGTGTCAGATGGTGTCCACACAGGATGGCAACCAACTTTCCCTCCCAGTCACCCTCAGATTCTGTGCGAGCTCCTGAAGTGCGTGTCCCCTGAGTCCCAGATACTCCAACAGAGCGGTGCACAGCTGGACGGACAGGGACATTCTCCTTGGCACAGGGCCATACCGTGTTGAAACCCGTTTCCTGGGTGCTTGTGCCCAGGAGTGTGCCCAGGGATGGTGTGGGCTCGTGTGAGGCCTGGGCACCTCAGGAGAGTTTGGGATTGATGGAATGCTGTGCATGAGTTGTCATGGCAGTGAGTTTAGGTTTTTGTTTTGGATGTTGGAGGAAGGAACAGGTGTTGGGGTCCATGAGGACGTAATTGGTATCCCGGGGAGTGGGGGGGCCCATCCCTGGTGTGTTTAAACCCAGCCTGGTGTGTCCCTCGGGCTGTAGGATTTGGGGCTTGCGTTGGCTCGATGATCCTGGAGGTCCTGCCCACCTTGGGAAATTCCTGGCTTCTGGGATTCTGTGAATTCTGGGATTTTGGGGATTCTTGGGGGGAAGGAGGGAGTCGCGTGTAGTGGTGCTGGGCACAGAGCACAGGTATGTAGGGCAAACTCCAGGGCAATGTGACCCTGGAGGTGACGCAGGGAAATAGGGGGGATCTGTGGGAGGCTGAAAGGGAATGTTGGGTGGACCGTGGGGGTGTCTGTGGGGAATGGGGAATTGTGGGCGGGCTGTTGGGCTACAGGATTGTGGTGATAGGGGATCCGTGGGCGTCTTTTGTGATCGTTGGGCTGTCCGTAGATGGGGGAAAAAATGGGGATCTGTTGGGCTGTCTGTGGGGGAATCTGTGGGGCTTGTCTGTGGGTGCTCTTGGGACTGTCGTGGGGAATCGTGGGGCTGCTGGGAATGGGTGGATCTTGGAGCTGTCCTGTGGGGAATCTGTGGACTGTCTATGGGGTGCTGTGGGTCTGTCTGTTGGTGCTCTTGTGGTCTGTCCATGGGGTATCTGTTGGGGCGTCCCTGTGGGGTTCTGTGGGGCTGTCCTGTGGTGAGCTGTGGGCTTTCGTGGGGAATCTGTGGGGCAGTCTTGGGTGATCTTGTGCTGTCTGGGGGAAGCATATTGTCCTCCTGGGGTCTGGTGTGGAAGGGGGTTCGCATGGAGTGGTTGTGGGAAGAAGAGTGTCTGTGTGTCAACTGGGGTTCCTTGGGGATTCTGATAGGAAGCATTGTGAATGGTGTGTTTTGGGTGTGGTCTGTGGTTTCGTGGGGTGGCGGTAGGTATTCGAGGGTGTCAGTAGTAAGCAGGGGTGATCGGTGTGGGTGTCTGTGGGGTTTCTTTGGGTATTCAGGGGATGTCAGTGGGTGGTCGTAGGAAGCATGGGTGTCAGGTGGGTCAGTGGAAGCAATGGACTGCTGTGGGGTGTCGGTTGGGGTGTCGTTGGATTTCAGTGGGTAACAGGGTCAGGGGGTGTCAGTGGGGTGTCATGGGAAGCAGGTGGTGTCATGGGGTTGTCAGTGGGTGTCAGTGGTAAACATGGGTGTCAGTGGGGTGTCAGTGCGGGGTGTCAGGGGTAAGCAGTGTTGGTCAGTGGTGGTGTCGGTGTGGGTCCCGGGGGGTTTCATTGGTGTTTTCATAGGGAATCAGGGTGTCGTTGGGGAAGGCAGGGGAGTTGGTGGGAATCAGGGGTGTCGTGGGTGTCGGTGGGTTCGGTGGGGATCAGGGGTGCCGCCCTGGGTTCAGTGGAAGCAGGGGTGGTCCGTTGTGGGTCCGTTGGGTTTCGGTGGGAATATTGGTTTCAGTGGGAGTCGTGGGGAAGCAGGGTGGCAGTGGGGTGTCGGTGTGGGGTGTCCGGTGTGGAAGCATTGGTGTCAGTGGGAACGGGGTTCGTGGGGTGTCAGTGGGGATGCGGGGTGGTCATGGGTTGTCATGGGGGTCATTGAGGGAATCATGGTTGTCGTTGGGGTGTCGTAGGGAAAAAAAAAAAAAATGCAGGTTGTCGGTTGGGTGCGTAGGGAAGCAGGTGCTCGGATATGAGCTAGGGGTGGCGGTGTGGTGTCGGTTGGTGTGTCGGTATGGATCTTGCATTGGTTCGTGTGGGTTACTGCTGTGGGCAGCCCACGTTCTTTTCCAGCCCCCGCCGCCCCCCCGCCCCGTTTTGCATAGGAGCGTCGGCTGTTCCCCACCCCTCGCCCTCCATAAAAGCCTCGGGGTGAAGCGGCCAGCGGCCGCATCTGCCCGGCCCATGGCTGCAGAGCCCGGCTCGCCCAGCCCGGGCCGCATCCCCACCAGACCCCGTTCGACATCGAAGCGCTGCTGGCCCCGGAGCCACCGCGCCCGTCCCCCGCTGGCTCCTCCGGGAAACCCCGCTTTGTGCACCGAGCTGGCCCACGGCCATCCCAGCTCCCGTACCGGTACCGTACCCCAGCGGGAACCACCGGCTGGGACAGCTGCCAGGAAGCCTGGGCTGGGTCTGGGGCTGGCCGGGCAGTGACGGGGCAGGGATGCGGGGAATGGGAACGGCTGGCGCACCCCAAAGCGCTGCCTTCCCCCCGGGGCCGCTGCTGCGCTAACATCTCCGCAGCTCTGGAGCACCCCGAGAACGGTGGGACAGCGAGGGAAGGGGAAAGATTGTTTTTAAAGGGTTTTTTTTTTCCGCTCTTCTGCGCGGAAAGGGTGGTTGTGCTCAGCTGGGTTTGTCTCTTCCCTCCCGAAACGACAAACAGAACGAAGTGGGACAGGCTCAGCTGCCTCAAGGGTTTGGATATTATGGAAAAAGTTTTATGGAAGAGGATAAAGCTGTGGATTTCTGCCCGGGGAGTGTGTTGAGTGGCCCATCCTGGGTGATGTTTTCAAACCAGCCTGGATGTCGTGGCACATCGGGGGCCAGGGGCTGGGGCAGGTGTCACAGCATGGGTTGTACTCGACTGATCTTGAATTCTCCTTCCACACCTCGAAATTCTGTGATTCCCTGGCGAGACCCATACTGAATGGTTTTGTGTGGTTTGTTTTAGTCTTTTATTTGTTTGGAGTTTTGGGGTTTTTGGGTGTTTTTTTTAATAAATATTGCGAGGCAGTTTTCGAACACACCTTATTTCTCTGACACTTTGATAAGAATCCTGGGGTCGATTCCTAAAGAGCTACAGGATTTTATTAATCCATCGTTCAGTCCTCAGTCCAGAAACTCACTGTTTGTGTTTGAGATGGAGCCAAAAATTTGGAATAGATTCAATAGTAAAGTGAGCTAAAAAGAGCATTCCAGCACCTGGGCCAGTGGAAGGTTCAGAGGTTGATCTTTAAAAGGACCTTTGCAACCCAAAGTTTGTGATTCTATGAGATTTTATGGGGTTTTATTTTACACACTGACATTTATGTCTCATATATCAGGAAGGCACTTCACTGCCACAGTTTTAATCAAAAACCTGCTGTAATTTCATAAAGCCTCGCTCCCAAAATTAATTTCTTCACCTCTGCTGCTGTGTGGGTCCCTCTTCTCCCAAATTTGCCTTCACCCCTCTCTAATTTTGATTTCCCTGCAATTTTTCACGCACAGAAGTGAAACTGCCAAGTGTTTTGCAGCACCTGGCCCTCAAAATTTCGTATTTTTAGTGCAGAAGCATCTAAGGAAAAACGTTTTTGTTGATCCGTGAGTAAAATTTACACCGTGGTGATGGATGATCCTATCTGATCTCTCAGGCTCTATGTCACTGGAACTCTATGAGGACAACAACCCAGTGATTTTAACAAAATATCTCAATTTGGAGTGTTTTTTCTTGAAAATAAATATTCCTTTTTAGCATTCAGAGCGTGATCTTGCTGTTGTCCAGGCAAAACCTGCAGCCAGGCCCAGTTCCAAGGAATTGCAGATTTGATGCTGATGCTTCAATATTCAGACACCAGAAGTATTTGCTGATCTTTAATTAAGTACTTAGCACAACTATTTTATATTATTATTATTTCTTTCACGCCACAGCATCTGCAGAATGGCGTTAATCTTCAGATTATATCAAACACCCAGGTATGAAAACACAATTAAACAATTTGCAGAGCGATTTCCACTCAGCATTTCATGTCGGGAATGACACTTGCTATGATTCCAGCGTTAAAATAGAAACAAAAAGTGACGGGTGAAAAGATTTTAATGATGAAAATAGTTTTAAGTGTAATTCCGGCTGTTAAGCTGTCAGGTCTCCCGTCCTACAAATCCTTAAACACACAGCAGAACTTACACCCAATTAATGAAAATAAGTAGGTCAAGGTGCAGGTTTGTGCCTGGAGAACGTGATAAGATCAGTCATTAAAGGAGAGAGAAGCAGCAGGTGTGAACGGGGATCGTTCTGTGCAGTATTGCCAGAAAAACTAGAGAAATTTGGCTTGCCACAATGTTTTGGAAAAGCAGAGATAGGGGAGAATTAATGGCCAGATCCTGCCAGTGCCTTGGGTGCTTTCCACATGGAAAATCCCACTGGTTGGAATCGGTGGATTATCTTTAAGTGAAGCCCATCAGTGCTGGCCTTCCTAAACCCTTCAGGCTGTGCTGAGAGTCCTGGAGGAGTTCTCTGGGGGAGCTGATAGTGCCAGAAGGGTCTGGGACAGGACTCAGCTGAGATTTCTAGGGTTAAATTTTGAAGTTTATTCCATTGGGTGTGGGTGAAAAGAGCCCAGCTCAGGGTGAGCTCAGAGCAGGGTGGAGAACACAGGAGAGAGCACAAGGCAAGAGAGGATAAGAGGATAAGAGTGAGAGAAGAAGAGAGAAGAGAACAAAAGAATAAAAGAGTAAGAGCAGGAGAGTAAGAGAGCGAGCTCTCCTTTTACAATGACTTCTCTCTCTTGCTATGTTGAATATTCCACTTTCTCATTAACCAATCTAGTATTGAATACAAATTTCTACACTTCCATCCATCCTATAGGAATCACTCCATTCCCATGTTTTATTCCTTTCTAATCTCTAAATCTTATCCGGGGTCCCTTCCTGTTGGGCCAGGGAAGAAGGGTCTGTTCTGGGTTTGGGATGTCAGTTTGTAAATGACATTCTTAACAAAGAGAAAGAAATCTTTGGTCAGCCCAAGCTGTTCTAGAAACATTCAAACAAACTCTGCTTTCATTTCAATGTCTGTTCTAGTTTCTACATTCTTAGCTTCTTGAATAAATAGCCAAATTTATAAAACTTTCCTGTTTCTTCCTTTCCAACAGTTCTCCAGTGCAGTCACCTGGGCATGGGAAGGGATTTTTTTGAAGGAACAAGAGCTCTGCAGTGAGCAGGGACATCAGCTGGGTCAGGGAGGGTGAGGGATTGAAGGAGACCTGCTCTCAGTCAGGGGCCAGTGGCAATGCTGGAGGTGGATTGTATGTTAATTTATGCTAATTACGGTTATCCTCAGGCCACAGCTGGAGAGGAGACAGGTCAGATACACTTTTTAGTCCTGCTAAACCCTCAGCACCCCCCAGGAACTTTACAGGGAACAGAGGTGCAGGATGTGGTCCTGCATGAGAGCTGGATCCTGGCCACTGAGCCAAGGGAAGGGGAAAACCAGAGACCAGTCTGGAGTAAACTCCCCCAAACTTTGGACATTTGTGATTTGGGGGTTCTTGTGACAGAGGTGGGAATTTTGTGTTCTGCAGCTCTTGATGCAATTTATTATCCTGTTCCAAAGGTCAAATCCTGCCCACCTCACTGAGCGCTGTTTTCTTTGCATCTGGCTGCATGTCCTTGGTGAACCTTGAGAGTAAAACCATAGAACAGGCCCTCAAAAGTTCTTCTGCTCCAGCTTTTCATGGGCAAAGGAGCCTAGATGAGATTATCTGGCTCAGGGCAGGGCCATCCCTGCTGGGTTTGCTGTTACTTTCTCCCAACTCTTTTAGTGCAGACCCCTTCAATTTTTGCTGCTTTCTCACAGGTCTGGAGTTGTCTCACTGTGTTGGGCCCAACTCGCTGGGTCCTGTTGTGCCTTGGAGGTCAGGGGGACCCTGCAAGATGAAGAGAGTCCGCACAGTCTTCAAACCAGAGCAGCTGGAGAGGCTGGAGCAGGAGTTCCTCAAGCAGCAGTACATGGTGGGCACGGAGAGGGTGGACCTGGCTGCAACTCTGCATCTCACAGAGACCCAGGTGAGGATGTGGAACTGCTCCTGGGGCTGCTCTGTGCTGATCTTCCCACTGGGGAAGGGTGGTGGGAGGATGGCACGGTGCAAAGTGACCCGTGGGACAGCCAGGTGACATTGGAGAGGTGTGCCTGGAGTCTGGATGGTTTCTGGATGAGATTTCTGAATCCATGAAGTGGAATGAAAAGCATCCAGGAGCACAAGCCTGCTGGGTTTAGAGTTCAGGCTGGGTTGGTTGCTGTGTCTGCATTGTTGGGTGTAAGAGTCCAGAACATTCCTCTGACTGTCCTGGGGGATTCCAGACCCAGACAGGGAGCTGGGAAACCTTGGCAAGGAGTCAAAAACTCCTGAGCCTTTGATTTTAGCCCCTGGGAGAAATTACCATCATTGTGTGAGGGTTTACAAACCACGGGAGTTTGAGCAGAGTGAGAGTTAGTTAATCACAGGGTGAAAAATAGATTTATAGAGTTTTTAGGCTGATTAGCAGAAAAACACAAAGTGGAGTCTCCACATGGCTTTGGGACTTCTTCTTCCTTCTCCATTTCCTGCCCTGGCGTTGGCATCTTTGGTTGGTTTGGAGCAGAGCCTGACTTCCTAACATGAGAGACAGGGATTGAGAATCTTTTATAAACAAAGTAGATGGAATTTTTAGTCTAAAGATGCTCATCACCTTTGGGGTGGTGTTATTCCCCCTGAACTGACCTGCTGGATGGATCTCTGTGGGTCAGGGAAGGAAATGGAGAGATAAGAGAGAATAAACAACCTTGAAAAAGCAGAGGAGATGGCTCTCAGTCTTTCCTTCCATCTCGGTGTTGGGAAAAAGACTTTTGCATTCTCAGGAAGAACAAAAACACACAGAAACCCGAGAGTTAGGCTCCTCTGGAGACTGTTTCAAGTGTCCTTTAATGACACTGGATAAAATTATTTCCCTGCTCTGCCATGTGAGTTCCTCCTCCTCCCACAGTGAACTTCTTGTTTAGTGAGGAAAGGAGGAGCCAGGTGATCTTCCACAGTGGGATCTAAATTCAGCTGGGAAAAAGGGAGAGCAAAACAAGGCCAGTTCTGGGGGGACGAGGGACAATTATTGGGGATCTTGTCATGCCCTGTGGCAGCTGCAGTCCTGGGGATGGCTTCAGGGGCTCCTTAGGGAGCTGCTTCCCTCACTTCCCTGCCCAGACCCTTCTCAGTGCAGCTGCATCCCCCTCTCCCCATGTCCTTTCCCATCACCATTCTGCCCTCCATAGTTTCATCTCCTCCTCATTCACTATTCCCCGAGGGAATAACGCTCATCCCCATTTTAAGGAACTCTGCTTTTTGGGGTTATCCACTTCGGAAGCTCGTGGCATTGGAAAAGGGTTCCCGGAGCCCTTGGATTAAGTTGTCGTGCCACTTCCCATCCAGGTCAAAGTCTGGTTCCAGAACAGGAGGATCAAGTGGAGGAAGCAGAGCATGGAGCAGAAGGCAGCAAAGCTGTCCCAGTTTGGGGTGATCCAGCCTGCGAGCGCCGACTCCACCGACGGCAAGGACCACGAGGAGGACACCGTGGACGTGGAGCTTTGAACAGCCCAGGAGATCAGGCTGGGTTTTGATGTCTGGGGACGTGTTCTGTGCTGCTTTGGTCCAAGCGAGACTGATCTGAGAGCTGGAGCTACAGGATCAAACTGCAGCTGGCTGGAAGGAACCCCCCGAATTTCTTTGGCTGCTGTTGGGGAGCCAAGTGCTGTAATTCCTTGGGCTTCATCACTTGATGGCAGGTGATCTCCTGTTTGCTCATGAAGCACCAGGACACACAAACAGTTTCCAGCAGAGAGGTTAGGGTGAAAATCAGGGTGTTTCAGGTACTGGGGTGACAATCAGAGAGTAACTGATACTGGGGTGACAATCAGAGAGTGTATTCTGATGTTGGGGTGACAATCTGCTGGTTTCTCTGGTGTGGGGGTGACAATCAGAGGGTGACTTTGATGTTGGGGTGACAATCAGAGAGTCTCTGATGCTGGGCAGGCAGTGGGGAGTTGTCTCTGATGGCTCTGAGCACAAGGGCATTTAAAACCAGGGTCTCTTTATGTTCTGTGTGCTCCAAGGAGGAAGAGGAGAAGCTCCCTGATCATTTTTTCTTCCCAACTTGATCCCATGTTTGATGTTGAGCTCAATCACAACCAAAATCCCCCCAACCAGGGCAGCCTTTAGCTCCCAGCCATCCTCCTGCAGTGCAATGAGCAGGGTCTGATCCTGCCCCACAGCAGAAGTGCCTCCTGCTGTCAGTGCCTTGTTGTATCTGTGCCTTCTTCATGGCTTCAGGACCTTGTCTCCAGCGACTCGGTGGTGATCTTCTTCCCCTGGCACTGCTGGCATTGCCTGAGTGTGACTGTTGCTGTCCCTGGCACTGCTGGCATTGCTCACAGTGTGTGTGTCGCTGTCCCCTGGCACTGCTGCATTGGAGGGGGCCTGATTGTATGTGTGCTGTCCCCTGGCCTTGTCCAGTGTGTGTGTTCTGTCCCCTGACACTGCTGGCGATTGCTCAGAGGCTGTGGCTCTGTGACTGTCCCCTGGCAACTGCTCACAGTGTGTGTGTTCTGTCCCTGCACTGCTGGCACTGCTCTACATGTGTGTGTGCTTTCCCCTGACACTGTGTGCTGCGCACTGCTCTAACGTGTGTGTGTGCGTGTCCCTGACACTGCTGGCATTGCCTCACAGTGTGTGTGTGCTGTCCCCTGGCACTGCTGGCATTGCCCTAAGTGTATTTGTGCTGTCCCCTGGCTTGTCCAGTGTGTTGTGCTGTCCCCTTGACACTGCTGGCATTGCCCTGAGTGTGTGGTGTGCTGTTCCCCTGGCACTGCTGGCAACTGGGGGGGGGGGGCTCACAGAGGTGTGTGTGTGCTGTCCCGCTGTATTGCTGGCACTGCTCAAGTGTGTGTGTGCTGTCCCTGACACTACTTGCCTTGCTCAGGGGTCTGGTGGTCTTGTCCCCTGAGCATTGCTCCCCCCAGTGGCTGCTGTGCTGTCCACCCTGGCACTGCTGGCATTGCTCAGGAGTGGGGTCTGTGTCTGTCCCCTTGTGCATTGCTCACTAGTGTGTGTGTGCTGTCGCCCTTGGCTTGGCTCAGGGGCCTCTGTTCTGTCCCCTGGCACTGCTGGCATTTCTCAGGGGGTGCGCCTTGCTTCCCCCTGGACATTGCTCAACAGTGTGTGTGTGACTGGTCCCCCTGGAATTGGCCTTCAGGTCTCTGTGCTGTCCCCTGGCATTGCTCACAGTGTGTGTTGCTGTCCCTGGCATTGCTCAAGGGACTACTCTGTGCTGTCCCCTGGCACTGCTGGCATTGCTACCGGGGGTACTGTGACTTTCCCACCCCCCCTGGCTTGCTCACAGTGTTGTGTGCTGTCCCCGAATGGCACTGCTGGCATTGCTCGGAGGCGGGTGCTGTTACTGTCACCTGCACTGCTGTGACATTGCTCAGGGTGTCTGTGCTAGTCCCCCTGGCAACTGCTGTGCCATTGTCATGCATGGGGTTCTGTGCCTGTCCCCCTGGCATTGCCAGGGGCTCTGGTGCTGTCCCCTGGCACCATGGCATTGCTCAGGGGGTCCTGTGCTGTCCCCTGGCACTGCTCACCACTGTGTTTGTGCTGTCCCCTGGCCTCGCTGGCATTGCCCTGATGTGGGTGTGTGTGCTGTCCCCTGGCACTGCTGGATTGCTCAGGGGCTCTGTGCTGTCCCCTGGCGACTGCTGGCATTGCTTCAGGGGGCGTCTGTGCCTGTCCCCGTGGCATTGCTCACAGTGTGTGTGTTGACCTGTCCCCTGGCGATGTGGGCACTAGATGGGAGTTATGCATAAAGTCTTACATCCAATCGAATGACAATGAGTTTTTCTGAGGGGCAGATAATTTCAGGTATTTCCTATAAACTTTCCCACTAAAATCTCAAAGTCTTCTTTTTAATCTTATATGTTGGCCTGCATATGTCACACATGAAATTAATTTCTCTGTTATTTTCCTGTGTGCAACCTAAACATCTGTCATCTCCTGCATAAGATAAGTGACCTCGCTCCATCATTCCAGTTGTACTCTTTTGATCATACCTAGCATGGAAAATGTTTTGGAATCTTATCCCCTTCAGTAAATTTCTAAGGCAATCTTTGTTAGCAAGATGGTGGCTGGTTGTTTCATTAGACCTTCCTTACCTTCCTGACATAAGGGGTTTATTGCTGGTGAAGCTGGGATTTCCCTGCTCCCTGCTTTGGTTTTGTACCTCTTTATGTGCTTGTGTGAGTGAGGGCCATCCTAGGTAAGGCTGGGCAGATGGAAAGGCCGCACTGGCAGCACAGATTTCAGTTATTTTTAAATCGTGGCTCACGTTCGTGAGTATGTTGTCAGGCAGCTGGGCTGGAGACACTTTTTCCGCAGTGACTGGCTTGTGCTGGCACACCTTGAAAGCCAAGCGAGAATGTTGCAAACATCCATAGTGTAGATTGTGCATTGAAGGAAATAAACCCACAACAAACCCCATAGTGCAAAAACCACTACAAACCAAGGGTCTCAATTCTGGTCGTGGGTTTGAACAACAGTTGTCTGTACTAAGCGGAAGGCATGGCCTTCACTCTTGGCAATGGAGAAGGTAAAGAAAAAAAAATATAACCCCTCCCTACTGCCATCGGTATAGACGTGTCGCAGGCAAATCCTCTCACCGCCAGAAAGCCAAAACATTAACACTCAAAACCCAAAAAAAAACCCCCCTCTCTTCTCCCCCTCCCAGGAACAAAAAACCCAATCCCTCCCCCCAAAACCCCCTCCCAACAAATGCCCCACCTCCCCCGTCCCTGTCCGAATTATTATAAAATTTTTGAATTTAAGAGGGGGCTCCTCGCCAGAGATCTCCGCCGACAGAAGGGTTTTGCTACAATTCTAAAACAGGGGCAAAAACTAAATGGGGAGTAAGTAGGATACAGTTGTTTATATTATGGGGAGCTAAACATACTAACTCTAACAAAATCGAGAAACGCATCAGTGGAATGCAGCTTAATTTTATAGTAACAAACAAATATACAATAACAAATTAACCTTTCCCACTGAGTTTTTTGTTTCTTGACAGAGTCAGTGATAAAATTTAATTTACAACCTTCGACGACCATTACCTTTTTCTTCCAATAAATCATGTGTGGTCAGGGTTGTGTGGGGGAGGGGGGGGAGGATTTTGTGTTTATGTGTTTGAGTTGATTTTTTTTGTGCGTTAGTTTTTCTTGCCTTTCAAAATTGGTTTTGGGCTTTTTTGCTAGAGTCCTCCCTATGTGCAGTAATAGATGTTGGCTTCTTTATTGGTTTGAAATTAGATTTGCTTTTTCTCTGTTGACGAAAAGTAGTGGAGTTTTTTATTTTTTTTTTTTTTTTTTTTTTTTTTTTTTTATTTTATTTTAGAAACTGAACTGTACATTTAGATTATGTAGAGTGGGTTCTTGGTTTGTCTTTTTTGAATTTGTCCTTTTTGAGTTAATCCCAGTGGAAAGTCTGCTTTGGTTTGATCCAACTTCACAGATTTTTATTAAATCCAGTGTAGGTAAATTTAACGGCTCGCCCCAGATCTTTGGGGGTCTCCCTCCTTGCTTCCCCTGCCCAACATCTTGGCTGGGAAAATCATGTCCCATGGTTATGGATGTGATGTTTTCTGGTTCTCTTGGTCCATGTGACTAAACTGGCCCCATGAAAGCGAAGATTCCTCTCCCTGGATGGTTTAAGGGATAGGGCTGTGGTGTGGTATGATTGGCTTGTGGAAAGATAAGAAAAAATCTGTCTTCTCTTATTTTTGTTTTTTTTTTTTTTTCTTTTTTTGTCTTATGTTTTTGTTTTTTATCTTTTTTTTTATTTATGTTTTTTTTGTTTTTTTTTTTTTTTTCTTTTTTTCTCTATATTTTTTTTTTTTTTTTTTTTTTTTTTTTTTTTTTTTTTTTTTTTTTTCTTTTTTGTATTATTACTTTTTTTTTGTTTTTGTGTTTTTTTTTTTTTGTTTTTTTTTTGTTTGTTTTTTTTTTTTTTTTTTTTTTTGTTGGGGTTTGGTGTTCTTTTTTTTTTTTTTTTTGGGTTTTTTGTGTTGTTATGTCTTTTTGTTTTTGTTGTTTTTTTTTTTTTTTATTTTTTAGTTTTTATTTTTTTTTTTTATTTTTTTTATTTTTTTTTTTTTTTTTTTTTGCTCATTTTTTTATTTTATTATTTTTTTTTTTTTTTTTTTTTTTTTTTTTTTTTTTTATTTGTTTCTGAACATTTCATTTTTTTTTTTTGTTTTTTATTTTTTTTTCTCTCTTTTTTTACTTTTTTTTTTTTTTTAAAGTTTTTTTTTTTTGTCCTTTTTTTTTTTTCTTTTTTTTTATTTTTTTTTTTTTTCTTTTTTTTTTTTTTATTTCTGTTCTATTCTTTTTTTTTCTTTTTTTTTTTTTTCTGTGTGGGTGCTCTCTTTTTTTTTTTCCTTTTTTTTTTTTCTTTTTTTTTTTTGTTTTATTCTTTTTCTTGGTTGGCTGTTTTTTTTGTTGTTATGTTTTTTGTTTTTGCCCTCTTTTTCTATTTTTTTTTTTTTTTTTTTTTTTTTTTTTTTTTTTTCGTTTTATTTGTTTTTTTTTTCCTTTATTTTTTTTTATTTTACTTTTCTTTTTTTTTTTTTTTTTTTTTTTTTTTGTTGTGTTTTTTTGTTTTTTTTTTTGTGTTTTGGTGTGTTATTTTTTTTTTTTTTTTTTTTTACTTTTTCTTTTTTTTTTTTACTCTTGTTTTATTATTTTTTTTTTTCTCCCATGTTTTTTGTTTTGTTCTGTGTTTTTTTTTTTTGTTTCTGTTTTTTTGTTGTCTTTGTTTGTTTTTTTTTTTTACTTTTTATTTTATTTTATTCTTCTTTTCTGTTGTTTTTATTTTTTTTTTTTCTTATTTGTGTCCTGTTTTTTTTTTATTTTTTTTTTTTTTTTTATTTGTTTTTCATCTTTTTTTTTTTTTTTTTTTGTGTGCTGTTTTTTTTTTTTTTTTTTCTTTATTTAAACACATGGTCAGTATCAGGGGGTAAAATGCAAACGAACCACGAATAAAGAAGGTCGAAAGACCTCGATAGACAGCGTTTCACAATCACACAGAAAACAAACCCACAACAAACCGGATTCAGCACAAGAGTACAAGCTAAGTCAAAAATGACCTGATATCACACATCTACTTTGTAGCCCAACACGCAATGACAGGACCTTTCATGGTCTTGCATTTCTGTAAAAGGCCTAGCAAAATACACCCACAGTTCTTCCTTTGAACACTCCGTCGAAAAATGGGTTTTATGCTTACAGATATTATGTGAAACTATTTTTACAAAGAATCAAAGTTAATAACAATATCTGTTACACTTACTTTTCATTTAGTTTGTGTATGTACGATATCTGGAAACTCTGATTACTAACATGACGAGCAAATAGTTTCAATAGGTATAGGTAACTTGTTTGGCTATGTTGCAGACAAGGAGCTATCCTTTGTGTAGAGAGGGAATATGTTATTAAAGTGAACTTTTATTTCCACAAAAGAGACTACTATAAGGTTTCTTCGGGCGTCAAAATCATAATCTGGTAAAAAATGCAACAAGATACCGATATGGCACTTCCAGATCACTCAAACTGATGGGGATCGACACACATGTAGCAGCATGAATGGTACCGAGGACCATTCTCTGATTTTTGGGGAGAAAAAGAGAGATTTATTTGTTGGAGAATGGGGAGGGAAAAAGCAGTTCTCGGGCCTCCAACCTGGAATAGAATTTACATTTTTTCATTTGTAAATAATTTTATACCATCCATAATTATTGGAATTAAGTAATGTTAAAGAGAAGGAAGATACCATAGAGTTGGTGGCGGGAGAAACGGCGCCTAAGGCACAGGAAGTGTCTTGTGTGCTAGGTGGGCGTTGTGAGTCTGGGACTAAAAATATAAACCGAGGAGTCCAGTTTCTCTGCACAGACAGAAGCCCCTGAAGTTCACGCTTCTTTTATTCATTCTCAGCCACTCCTTTTTTGTCGAATTTCATACGTGGTGTTTTTCAATGTTTTTTTTTTGATATTAGATCTAAAAAATTCATTCTTCTCGGATAGCTCGTCGTGGTCTTTTTTTTCTTTTTACTAACTTTTATTAATAAAAAAAAATAATTTTACGAAGAATAACATAGTACAGTGAATATTATCAAGAGGCTGGCAAAAATTAGACCAAGAACACACAGCATGAAAGAGAGAGGGAAGAGAAAAAGGCACTAGAAAACAGGAAAAGAAGACGAAAATAAAGCAGGGACGCTGGCATGATCGAAACGCTGGTTTTGTTTTCACCTCGAAGAAAAATATCTATTTAATGTAGTAATTTTATTATGTTATTTATTTATTTAATGATTAGACGTGACTTTGTATAATTGAACAAGCGCGATGGGGGAGTGAACAAGATGGGAAATAGAAAAAGTAACATGAATGATCAGAACAAATTCCTACAATGAATATAGAAGCGTCATGAATAGGACGAAGATAACGATATCATGGATTGTTTTTAATGATTTGTAATATTCCGACAAGCTGAAAAAGAATAAATACATGCCGCCCAGGTCTGATGGTCACAGAGGCCTTGCTTCCAGCATGGGAGCAAAATAAAGAAAGATATTTTTTTATTTGTAACTTTTGTGGGTTCATTTATTTTTAGGAAAAGGGAAAGCATTTTACCAGATTTGCAGCCAGCAACTAACTAAAATTAGTATTTTGTGAGAGAAGATTACAATAGAAACAGTCACATATATTGGCCGGGCGGTCCAAACAAATGTCACGCCTTAGACTACAACTCTCTCTTTGCACCAAACTAATTAAAGTAGTAGGAGATATTTAAAACAAAACATAACAAAGTAAAAAGATAAAAATTAATTAATTTTTAACAAAAGGTTAAAAAAAAAGGGACAAAAGAACAAAAAAAAAGGACAGATACACATCTGGGGACTATCTAGGGGTATATTAAAAACTAATTATTTATTTTTCCAAGATTGTAAGCTAGCCCCGTATAATGCCGATAGAAACATTTGATTAGGGTGGAAATTATCTATCAGCTCTGAGCATAGTTGATTTATCGTCGATCACCCTCTGTTGCTTTTTACGAAAACGCCAAAATAAAGAACCATCCATCATCCATCCATCCATCATCCATCCATCCATCCATCCATCATCCATCCATCATCCATCCATCATCCACCCATCCATCTATCATCCATCCATCCATCCATCCATCCATCATCCATCCATCCATCATCCATCCATCATCCATCCATCATCCATCCATCATCCATCCATTATCCATCATCCATCCCTCCATCCCTCACCCCCACCCACCCTGCTGTATCCCCACAGCCTGTGATCACTGCCTGCGTGCCCTGGAGACAGCAGAGGAGAACGCCCAGCGCCTGCTGGGGAGGAGCTCTCTGGTGCTTCCTCACCCGGAGCAGTGCAGCATCCGGAAAGAGCTGCACCAGCAGTGTCCCCGCTGCCAGGTATGGCACTGCCAGGAGGGACCCTGCTGTCCTGGCACCGCTCAGTCCTTTCCACCCAGCCACGTCCTCGTGCTCTCTGCCTTTCCATGCTGTGAGCCAGGGCTCTGCTGCTCAGGGAGGGGGCACAGCTGGCTCAGCTGGATCTCGGAGCCCCCGTTCCTGCTGTCACAGGCCATGTCCCCTCGCTCTAGGTGACGTACTGCAGTGCAGAATGCAGGCAGGCAGCTCTGGAGCAGTATCACCAGGTCCTGTGCCTCGGCCCGTCCCGGGATGACCCCACACACCCCCTCAACAAGCTGCAGGAGGCATGGAGGTAAGGCCTGACCTGCCTGCTGCTGCACGGCCAAGGGAGGTGGCTCTGCTGGGTGTTTGTATCCCTGCACGAGGTGGCTGGAGGGTGGGGATGGCCACGGGACACTGCCCAGCTCTTCCTCCTGGTCGGGTGTTGTGATGTTGGCAGCCCAAGGGTTTGCACACACAGCTGAGCACTCCTTATTTTTCTCCCACTAAAGAGCTACGAAGTGCTGAGCTGCACATCCCTCACTCCTGCAGTTTTATGGTGCTGCTGCAGATCTCCAACATCTGGGAGATCTGCCTTGTAGCATGCCAGGGGTCCATTTCTGTCCCTGCTTTCAAAAACAATGATCCCAGAGGGGATAAACAATATCCCTGACTCAGATCTTGTGCCAGGCCCCAGCAGAGTGAACAGGGTGGAAGGGGATTGTTTGTAGGGTTGGAGCAGGGAGGTGGGTGCAGGTTTCTCTCTGCTGGACCCCCACTCAGCGATGCTGCACTGACCACTTTGGTGTGATGGATCACTGCAGGCCTGACCACACCTATGGCAGATCCCTCTGCCTCCCTCCAGCTTTTCATTCCTGTGCCAGCCCAGATCTGCTCATTTCTTCTCCATTTTAATCCCACAGAAACATGCATTACCCTCCAGAGACTTCCAGCATCATGCTGATGGCCAGGATGGTCGCCACCATCAAACAGGTACAGTGGGTGGGTTTGTTAGGTTTGTTATCCCATTGTGGATGTTATTCCCAAGGTTCTGTTTCCTTGGCTTTCTCAGCATTTATTCTGACAATCCCTCACCTCTCTGGGCTGGGGAGGAAAGTGCTGTAGGTGCAATGCCTCTGCTTGATTCTTCTGGCAGGCTAAAGACAAGGAGTGGTGGATCAAGGCCTTCTCCCAGTTCTGCAGCAAGACAGCAAATGAGGAAGAGGAGATTGTGCACAAGCTGCTGGGGGACAAATTTAAGGTAAGACCCAGCAGCTCTTGAATCCTCGAGCCTTCCTTCTCCTGCCTGTGTCTGTGAGCCCACGGATGCAAAAGTCTCATTCCAGCTGGGATAGGAAACGCTGGAAACTCCAGGATTAAAGGGAAGGTGCTGACAGTGAGGAAGTGGTTGCTTAGAGGGTTTTGGCCTTGTGATGCTTTCATGGGATATGCTGCTCCTTCCTGTGGGGGAGATGTTCCTGCTGTGGGCTGGGCCAGCGTGATATTTCACTGCCGAGTAGGTGGCTTTTGCTGCTAAAATCAGTGGATTTCATGGCTGTGAGGGCAGCAGGCTGAGGAGCCTGAGTCTTTCCAGAGCTTCTGACCTGTGCTGGGCTCAGTCTGAGCCCAGGGCTGACCCGCAGAGAGCTCCCAGCCTGACTGAGCTGCTGTGTCCCTGCAGGGCCAGCTGGAGCTGCTGCGGCTGCTCTTCACAGAAGCTCTTTATGATGAATATCTCAGCAGGGTGAGTGGATGTGGCTCTCAGATAGCCCAGGAGCATTGCCTGGGGGCTCCCCCAGCTGGTTCCTTGCTTGCCCCAAAGCTCCCCGTGGCATTTGAAGGTGCTCCTGCAGGCTGGCCCGGCCTCAGTTCCTGTGTCCTCTCCCTTGTGCAGTGGTTCACCCCGGAAGGTTTTCGGTCCCTCTTCGCCCTCGTTGGGACCAATGGCCAAGGCATAGGAACCAGGTAATGGGGTTTGTGGGTGCTCCTTGCAGGGGACATGTGCAATGTCACCGGCTGGGTTTAAGAGATGGGGACGGAGAGGCAAACTTACAAACTGCATCCTGCCTGGCTCCGAGCCTTTCACATCTCTGTGCCACACCGTGGCTGCTCAGAGCCACCTTGGATCCCCTCTGTGAGGTCCCACC
>JAGMWU010000176.1:40871-54292 GCA_018697195.1 Certhia americana | reverse complement strand
CACACACACACACACACACACACACACACACACACACACACACACACGCACACGCACACACACACACACAGAGTTCTGGGTTCGTTTCTGGTTTGATTGCCTGGATTTTGTTTGGTTTTGTTGTTGCTTTGTTTCCTTGCTGTGCCTGAAGTGTCCAGTCAGGAGCAGAGTGACAATTGCCAAGGAACTTTGTTGTGCTGTCCCTTAATATTCAATCTGTTTTTTTGCTGATCCCTTGCCAGGGATTTTTAAAGTGCTCTCAGCCCCTCATTGGTAACAGGGTGAGGGAGCCCTGGCTCAGGCTCTGGCCCTGGGGGACACGGGGACGCTGCTGGATGGGTCAGGATGGGTCCCTGTCCCCCTGTCCCACCGCTCAGGGCCCCATCCCCCCCGTGCCCATGTCAGGCTCTGGGGTCGATCTCGTGGAACATCCTCTGGGGGAGGCTGTGGCACTGGGGGCGGGGGGGACCCGGGGGGACAGGGGACCCCAATGTGCAGGAGCAGCATTGGACTGTGAGGGGGGAGCTGTGATGGGGGGGGCTGGGGCAGAGTGACCTCCTCAGTTACCTGTCACAGACCCTGGAGATGTCACACAGCCCCGGGGTTGTCACACAGCACCAGGGATGTCACATAGCCTCACTGTGATGTCACACAGTCACAGTGATGTCACGCACTTTTCAGTGATGCCACACAGCCTCCCTGTGATGTCACATAGACCCTGTGCTGTCACAGAGTCCCCAGTGCTGACACACAGCTTCCTTGTGATGTCACAAAGCCCCTGAGATGTAACACAGCCCCTGTGTTGTCACACAGACCTTGTTATGTCACAAAGATTCCTGTGATGTCACAAAGCCTCACTGTTATGTCACACAAGTTATTATGCTGTCACACAGCCCGTGATGTCACATAGCCTTCTGTGTTCTTACACAGAACACTGTGATATCACATATTCTCCCTGTGATGTCACACACCTACCCTTTGATGTCACACAGCCCCCAGTGATGTCACACAGACCCCAGTGATGTCACATCCTTGTCACAGCACAGCCTTGGCACAGTGCTGGGAAACTCCGACACCATCACAGCCACAGCCATTCCCAGTCACCCTCAGTGCAGTCCCAATTGCTCCCAGTATATCCCACTTTGCCCCCAGCATGCTTCATGCTGCCCTCAGCATGTTCCTGGTCACTCCCAGTATGATCCCAGTACCCCTCAGTGTTGTCCCAGTCCCACCCAGTATGACACCAGAGCTCCTTGCAAGCTGCTGTGTCTGCTGCAATTCACTGCCCTTGCCCATCCTGCAGCAGCCCTGCATTTCCCTGCTGCAGCCTTGGTCTGCAGAGCTGCTCCTGCTCCAGGCACAGGGCCCAGACCAAAGCTGGACAGTGTTAAAAATGACTAAATAATGTTGGCTTTCCCATTTATGTATTGACTTTTGCATCTTGTGATAGATCAGAAATATTTAGATGTGGTCTACATTATAACTCCTTTTTAGCTGCTCGCTGATAGAACATAATCTCACAGTTTAAGTATGTCTGGTGCTGCTTTTAGAAATAGTAGTGTAATAGATAGAATATCTATGTATCACTCAGAGAAATGGTAACATGATGTATAGACCTTAACAAAACATAAGATGTGAAAAAGCTTTTGTGTAACTAAAAGAGCTGTGTAAGATCATCCACTAATTGACCAGTCCAGTCTGAGTGATAACAGAGACACAAAACAGAGCAGCAGAGAGGAAGGGAGGAGAATTCATTATTTTCTCTTCTCAAGAGGAGTGTGAAACAGCAGGAATGAAACCATAGGAAGAAATAAAATTATTTCATGTCCTACAGATAAGGAAAGATGGGAAAAATCAAAGACAAAGAACCACTGTAAGATCAAAAACTCTCAGGAATGTTTTAATAATGTATAAGCTAATGAATATGCATCTAATCCCAGCAATGTACCTGTATATAGACACCTTGATTTCAAGTATCTTTTTGCTCTTTGACTGTTTGTCAAAAACACCTGAGAACTGGTATTGTCTGTTTCTAATCCCAATACTATTATTAACACTACCATTATTATTAATACTATCAAATTTTTAAAAATTCTGAAGTGTGAATTTTGTTTTTCTCAGCTCTGAGAGCAGAGCATTCAGCCGGTGCCAGGAAGAGGCACCCAGGGCCAGGCTGCTGCCTCTGGCAGCTCCAAGGTTCTCCTTCCATCCTGCCTCTGCCCAGGCTCAGGCTGCTCTGGGCTCTGCCAGGGCTCTGCTGGGGCTCCACCCTGCCTAAGGCTGGGGTCACTCTCACCTCACACTCACTGACAGCTCTGCACCAAAGGAGACCTTGTAGAGCACCCTCACTGATCTTGGCTTTCTCAGCTGAGCAAAACACTCCGGCAGCCAAAGAGATTGCACTCAGGGGTAGAAATCCAAGTGGCAGGAGCCCAAATGCTCTCAAGTCACCACTGAAGGCCTGCATCTGCACAGGGTGTTTGGGCTGCCCCACTGCACCTTTGGTTTTTCCTGCAAATGCCATTGTCCTTTCTGCCTCAAATTGAAGTCACGCAGCTGGGTAAAACCCAGCCAGTGGGCCATATTACATAGGCAGTGAGGTCTGGAGAGGATGACTGAAGAACAGCCTTCCCCACTTTCAAACCATACCAAAGAAGCCATAAATGCGTTACCAGCATTAAAAAAACCCTGGAAATTCAGAAGGAAATGCTGAGTTTGCTGTAAGAGTCAGAAGGAGGGGAATCTTCCAAATGAGTTGAGGTTTCAGAAACTTTATTTATTTCAAATCCTAATCTATAATCCTACTCTAGAAAACTACTCAACAATCCTACTCTAAATTCCTACTCTAGATTGCTTGTAGAGATAATGCCTTGATGTGATTGTCACATCCTTGTCTCCTCCTTCTTCTTCTTCACTGCAGTGATCAGTGGCACCAGGCTGGAAGCAGGCTCGACTGAGGTTACAAATGGATGCTGCCCATAGGAAAAAAAACCCAGAAAATAATGAAGCATGACTTTCCAAGCTCAGTGCTTCACAGGCTCAAACAGGATTCCTCTGGTTTCTGTGAAGATGCAGAAAGAGGACCGACAGGACCATCTGCACCTCAATCTTCATGTGCAGGACCTTGCCACCACAGGCAAACCAGGCCCACAATCCCACTAATCCCTTTATACTGGTCTCTTCATCTTGCTGGGATTTTGGCCCTGCCAGGGCTCTAGGAATGGTGCTTTCTGTCCCTGGGGTTTCTTTCTTTCAGCAAACTCCAAAGACTCACAAGAGGTGCCTCTCTTTGAAAGACAGGCACTAATTAGCAGCCTGTGCTAATTTCCACAGGGAGACAGAGCAGTGTCCACCTTTGCATGCCCTGTCCCTGCTGTGCTGGATGGCACCTTCCTTGCCAGCAGGGACAGCCGAGTGGCACTGGCTCCTGCAGCTCCCTCTGTGCCACAGGAGCTGGCAGTGACCCTGGGGCAGTTCCCATCTGCTTGCCCGCGCCAGGCAGCAGATGGGGCTGGCACAAGTCCTTCTCAGCTGTCCCTGTTTGTGTGGCAGAAACCTCTAAGAGTAGGCTGGGGGCACAAACCAGGGCCCCTCAAAGGCTCACAGGGAGCCCCCACAGCCCCTCCTTGCCACAGCCAAATCTCTGACTGCTCAGACAGGACTGGCTTCCTTGGATTCTTCCAACACCACTTCACAACTCTGTACCCCACACTGCTCTACTTCAATACTTTTGCCATTAGGTCAAACTGAACACCCCACCAAATGACAAAACAGGGAGACAGAAACAGTCAGAAGACACAGCACCTCTCCTCTGAGGACACCCTGAGATACCTGGAGTTATTCAACCTGGAGAGGAAAACGCCCCAGGGAGATTTTATGGCCATTTCCCAAAACTTCAAAGTGGCTTCCGAAGGAGGGCGGGACACCTTTTGGGACAGGTCCAGTTACAATAGGATGTGGGCTAACATTTATAAACAGAAAGGGGATCAAATCAGAGTAGGTCTAAGGAGTATGGGGCAACACTGGCACAAGTTGTCCCAAGAGCTGGGAGGTGCCCCATCCCTGGAACCATTCCAGGTCAGGTGGGAAGGGGCTCTGTGCAATCTGAGCTCTACTTTCAAGCTGTCCCTGCTCATTGCAGGACACTTGGACCAGATGACCTTGACAGGTCCCTGCCAGCCCAGCCCAGTGCAGGATTGCTCATGATTCTCAGCTGAACAGCACCAAAAGTGCAGCTGATGAGGAGGGGGGCTCATCTGATGCCTTGGGCTCCAGTGCAGGAGAAGCCCATCCCTGGGGCACTGTTTCACCTGCAGCCCCTTTGCATTTTACCTGCAGGAGCTCCTTGGCAGAGCAGCGCCGTGCCTCGTCTGTCTGCAGGCAGCAGCTCAGGAAGTCACGCAGCAAAGGGGAGAACAGGTTGGGCTGCTGCAGCTTTGCTCTCCCTCCTGTGCCTATCAGCAGTTGAGGCTGGAGAAAAAGGCAACACCGGGCCCCACCTTCTTCTTTCACACCTGCAACTGCCCTCCCACAGCTCACTCTTTCACCTCCACTCTGCACTGGCACTTTCTGCCCTGCCACACAGGCACAGATGACTTTCCTATACCAACATAAACCCCCAAAGCCCAATGCAGCCACAGATTTTCTAACATCCAGGATGTCTTGCCTTGGCAGCTGATTTCATTGACTGTCCTAGTTAATGGGAACTACATCAGCAGAACATGTTTGCTTCTCTGTGGATTCACAGCAGCTTAACAGGCTTTTTGGAAGAGGGATTTTGCTATCCTAACTAACTCTACACTTTCCAAGGATGATTACAAGAAAGACATCACTGCAGTGCTTGTTGGTCCTTGAAGCACAGCTGCCATAAAACAGAACTCATCAAGATTTTGTCCTGTTTTTGGTTAAAGATGGAAAAAGCAAGCAGAACTGCTTGGGCATTTGTATGCTTCTTGTGCTTTTTCTTTTGTCTTTTCCTTTTTTTCTTCTTTTTTCTATAAAATTGAAACTGGGAAGGTCCAATCTCCATTTCTAAGGATCTTCATTACCTGTTTAACCTCTCCACTGAAAAATTCTTGATCTCTAGAAAGAGAGCTCCAACAGTGTTGAAAAAGCAACTGAAAATGTCAGGCATGGCTGGAGGCCAAAATGGCAAGTTGCTGAACTGGTTACCTGTCACTTGCCTTGTGATGCAACCCAAATTACAGCAGATGCTGATGTGCTGCAGGGACATTTCCAGAAGGGGATCTTGGTGGCAGTGGTGCCAGCAGATGGCAATGGGATTTTGTCCATTTGCACAGAGAACATGGCACAGGTGAGAAAGACAGTGGGATGAGAGAGTGTTTGCACCTTACCTGGACAGGAGTTCCATTCCAGTGAGGAACTTCTCCTTCCACCATCTCGATGCCCACAATTCCCAAAGAGCAGATGTCCACTTTGGGGCCATATGGGTGACCTGTCACCACTTCAGGTGCCATCCACCCACAAGTGCTGACCACTGAGTTGTGTGCAGTGTGCTCAGTGCTGAGCTGAGCAAAGAAGCCAAAGTCACCTGTGGACACAACACACCATGGAAGCCAGCTCAAATTAGGAAAGCAAGCACAAGAATTTCCTACTCTCAGCCTGCGAATGTGAAGTTGAATCTCTTGTGGAACTGTCCATCCTGGCTTTCCTTGGAGCTTTAGCCAAGGAAGTCTGGCATTGCAAATTGCAAAAAGCCCCAGGTTTTTAAACACTGCTCACAGCAGTGTTCTTTCTTCCCCTGAAGGTTTAGATTGAAGCTCACTCCCACTGGAAGGGACACGCACAGACCAACACCACTCTTGACTGCTTGTGGTTCCTTGTCAAACCTCTGTGCACGTTGCAGCTGTGCCTTCAGCTTGTAGCAGGGGCCCCTGCACTCCACCAGCACCATTTTTGGGGAGCTGGCAGTCATTCCAAGCAGCCCCACAACTCACATACCTGCAACACTGCACCTGACCAAGGATATACTGACCCAGCTTGACAGAGCCGTCACTTCTGAGAAGGATGTTGCAGCTCTTGACATCTCCATGGATCACATGGTTCAAGCGAAGAAACTCCAGTCCTTGCAGGCACTGAGAGAGCAAACAGAAACAGGAGGGCAAAATGAGTGATGTGAGCTGATCTCAAGGAAAGAGCTCTAAAAGATTCCCTTTCCAGGCCAATGGGAACTAATGTCAGAACACAGTGCCTTTGAGAGCAAGAACTTGCTGCTCCAACAGCAGCAGAGCAGCACCTTGGTAAGGGAAGGCATGTCAGCTTTTGAAAGGGCAACAGCAACTGCTGTTGTGGACTGTGTCCTGCAAACCAGCCACAATGACTGCTGCTGCACTGGATGTGCTCAGAAGCAAACAGCATTTTGGCTGCACTGCTATCCTTTTCAGATGAGGACTGAGAGAAATGAGTCTCTCTTTTCTCTTTGTTGCTCATTTCAAATCCTGCCACCTGAACATTTACTTTTATAGGCAAGGAATGCAGTGCAGACAGGCTCCAGGCAAACATTTAGAGAGGCAAGGCGGAGAACAGTAACTACAAGAGACAGAGTGAGAATACAAGAGCAGGAGATGAGAGTGCAGGAACTGTGTGCAGTGAGTACTGGGACACTGGCAGGCAGTTCACTTGAGATGCTCTTGCTTGCCCATAGCACAGCAGCAACACAGAAACAAGGCTTGGCACATGAAATCTCTCCAGTTCTGAGCCCCTGTTTCCCAGACAGCCCTGCCCAAGCCCTCAGAGGCACAGGTGGGATCCCTGACCTCTCGACTGATGGCTGCCATCTCATTTTCACACAGGTAGGTCTTGCTGATGACACTGCTCAGAGTGCCTCCGTCCATGTACTCCATAACCAGCCACAATTGCTTACCCACAAGGTAGCTGAAAGAAGAAAACAAGGGTGTGCAGATGAACGTGCATGGCTATGTTGCTGTTTGCAATAGCAATTGGGTTGATTCTTGTTTCCAGGTGCCTTGGTGACAAGGGCAGAATAAAAGGAATAGACATTCCCTCTAGGCTGTGCAGTGTTTGCAGTCTGTGCAGTCTCAAGGACAAAGGCACAGCTGTGCAAAAGGAGATGTCTTAGATGGCCATCAAGTGAAAAATGCAGTTCACTAACAGCCCAGATAAAAACCTGCCATGCATGGTGTTTCTGGAAAAAAAGCACCTAGTCTTCCTGGCATGCAGAGCAATGCAGAAGAGGGGACACAATCCAAGGGAAATCCTTGTTCGTTTATCTAAGTATAAGAAGACATTTGAAGACCCCAAAACAATGTGGTGGCAGTGAGCTTACAGGCTATTGATTTAGTAAGATATGGCTGACACCCAAGATTTTGAACAATTGTCAAACTCCATGTACCAGGGAAGACTCATGCAGACAGGATGCACTGTCTTCCCATCCACTGGAGGTGAGCAGAACAATACTAATGAACCAATAATTAACAGCTCTAATTTCTACCAGTGACCAAGATGGGTTTTTACCTTGCCTGTTGGGAGTGTGCAAACAGTCCTGGGACAAAATAGCACAATAACTCACCTGTCTAAACAGTTCACCATGTTGGGATTCTGATTCATCTTCAGGACCATGAGTTCATTGACTTTTAGTTCGTTCTCCCTCAGCCCGTGGAGATTCATTTTCTTGATGGCCACCTAAAATGACACTGAAAATCAGTAACTTCAGAAGTTGGTGGCACAAGACGACAACACACATGGAGTGAGTGATTTTGCAATGACAGAGCTGAGCTGTGCCAAAGTACCTTGTGATTAGACGTTGGAGTAATTAGGAATTGACATTCCAACAGTCCATTGCTCTACTCCCTTGGGGCCAGGTACAGAACATGTGGCCACTGATATTTTGTTTTGTCCACTTGGTAACAATGGTGTCTCAACTATTAGCCCAAAGCTCTGACCACACTCTCTGCTGCTGTGTCTGGGATTCAGAAGAAGCAATCCATGCCTTGGTATTCTGTGGATACATCCTGTGCTGTGAGCAGGACTTAGGGCTTTTTGGGATGCCTTGCAGATCTCTCCCTACATGCAATTCCCAAATGCAGCACTGCATGTGGCTAAGGAACTACCAGTAACATTCAGATTCAGGATTTGCTGGCAGCCAGAAATGAGAATTCAGGACTCTGAAGCTGCAGCCCCAAAGAGCAGTGGGATGCTCTGAGGCACCCCCTTTGTTTTAGCAATTGAGTGTGAGAGAGCTTTCTTTCCCTGAAAGGAACCGCTGCCTTCCTTGCCTTCCTTCTGGCAGCTGAGAAGGGACAAAGACTGTCCCAAATGGATTTTGAAGGCTGGCACAAGTCTGTGCTTCTTGTGCCTTTCCTGCACAGCTCTAGCCAAAGCTGCAGCCACAGCTCCCACCAGAGGGGAAAGCCCTGGAGAGCTGCAGAATCTGCAGGGGCTCTTGACATTTACCTCTCCTCCTGTGGCAGTGTCGAGTGCTGGACAAACCTCTCCGAAAGTCCTAGAAACAAAAGAGCAGCAGAGAAAGGAGAAGTCTTTTAGATGTTGGAGTGAAAGCCAGCACAGACAGGAGATGTCTGCTGTAAGTGCCTGAAACCTGCAGGATGCCGGAGGGGTCTGCCAGAAGGCAGATGATGCATTTTCCTCTCCACTGCATGGGCACTGGGCCCGTGCCTGGAGCGCTGGGGTTCACTGCCTCAGCTCACAAAGAGATCTTATTCTTTCATCTTGAGTTGCAGATTCTAAACTGTGCAGTTCTTATCCTGACCACAGAGTATTTCCTTCAGCAAACTTTTGCAAAGAGCTATTCCTGAGAACTGTTATGTTACAGCTATCAGGGAGTAGGTTGCTCTTTCAGGCAAGCAAGATACTACTCCTTTCATTAGTCTGGCTCTATGATTTGGAGATATACCAAAATCCTAAGGAAATGAACACAGAAGTGTCCCACACTTGAGAGACCAGGAGATCTGCCAGGTGCTGTTCCTTGCTGCAGGCAAGACCTTGGCAGCATGGAGATGTCTTTGACAATGCATTCTGATCACACTCACAAATTCTGACCAGTACTGAGAGGTGGCACAATCGAACCCCAGTGTCTGAATATGTTTACAGCTTGCCTGATTTCACCCTTGATAAATATCCCACCAGAAAAACTCCCGGATCATGGCTTTGTAGCAGTAACTGGTTGGACTCACCCGCTGCCAATATTTTCCAGTTCAGTGTATTTCATCACGGGATTTTCTGTGTTCACTGTTTTCCCTGAGGGAAAGAAAAGGCAAGATGCTCCCTTTAAAGCAGAGATCCCAGGAGATAAAAGAGACACTCCCAGTGCCTGGGACTCTGAACCCTTTGTGGTCAGCTGGGTAACAACACCAAGCACCAGGCTGACAGCTCTGCAGCACAGATGTCCAGCACAGAGACTGATTCTCTCCAGCAATGCCTCTGGCCTGTCCTGATTGTCCCTGGGACACCAAACTCAGCAGGAACATTTGGTACAGCTGTGCTGACACATGCACACAACACACCAACCCCCAGACAGCAAATACCCCAGACATACTCAGTAGCTCCAGGGACTTCTCCTCACTCTCCTCTTGCTGAGCAGCAGCTGTGTCAGTGCTGGAGATGAACAAACTGCACTGGCTCCACTTCTCAGCCTGGACAGCAAAGGCTGCTTCACACAATGCTGCTGCTGCTGCAGCTGGTGCTGAGACAGAGCCTGTGTAGATCTGAGACAAGCAACGAGTTTGTGTGAGAAAGGGGGCTGGCAGAGATTGCCTCGAGATGCCTTTTCAAATGCAAGCCCTTAGGAAGATGCTGTCAGCCATATGCAGGGCTCTTCAAATCGATTATTTGGATGTCCACTCCTGAAACTGAATGGGTCAAATCCAAAGGCTGGTTTTACTCAACTCCATCGCCAGATTCATATTCCATTTTCATGGATTTTCTGAAGGATGACTGCCACAATGCCCATTCCACTTCTTCCAAGGATTTCTTTCCCCCTGCAAGGCCTGCAGACACACTTGCAGCTCCTTGTTCCAATGTTCTACCTCCTCCCACTGAGTTGCCTTCTCCTCCTCCACCATCTTCAGCTCCTGGTCACCCTGCAGCACTTCTGGTGGGGACAGTTGCTGTGCCTCACGCCCACCTTGGGGTTCTTGTTTGCCACTCATTTGCTGCAAGGCTTGGCAGGCTGCTGGCTGAGATGTCAACACTGGCACCTCAAGTCAAAGAGAAGAAAGCAGTCAGAGACTTCAGCTTGTCCCTGTCAGCCAAGACTCATTGACTGTGAGGAAATGGAGAGAACACATTTATAAGGGACACAGACAGCTTCTTTCAATCCTGCATCTGAGTGTGCATGTTTCCCTGGAACAACACCTCAAGAAACAAGGAGAGCAGGAAGAGGCCAGCAGGAATCCATTTGGATGACTGCTAGCCCAAAGGCCAAAGGACTAGTCCCACTGTGCAGGGCAGCAGCTGAGATTCAGCACATCAGGAAGTGTCCTTCAGAGTGGCTGTGACAGACACTACAGCAGGATGGCACCCAGAGGCATCACCCCACGTGCCTGCTGCTCTGCAGTGGAAAGGCAAGAAGGGTAGGAAGCACCAGTTTGATGGCTGCAGTGGCTGTCACTGTTTCACTCACTTGCTTTTGTAGATCCTGAAGCAGGTGATTATGTTTCTCCTCGATGATATTTATCTCTTTCTTCGTCCTCTTCAACCTTGCTGTGAGCCTTGCCTTAAACCTAGCCTCAGCTTCCTGCAGCTCTGCCTGCAGCTGTTCCTTGAAATTCTGTAAAATACCAGAGGGAGGAAGTTTCATGAGTGCAGTGCCTGCTACTCTTTCTCTCACCTGCTTTTGTTGATCGCCCCTCTGCTGATGGAGACTTATCTCATCTTGGATGCTTCTCCTGTCTTCCTTGTTCCTCCTCTTCACTGCCTCCATGTCACTCTGAGCTTTGGGCAGCTCTGATGGAGGCTCTGCCTTGATGCTCTGTACACACAAATGCAGAGTAAGTGACTGGGAGCTGCCACCTGGCTCAGCTGTTTCCTCTTTCAGCCCCCAAATCACTTTTATTCAGACACATCATTCTGCTTCCCTAGCCAGCTCTGCTTCCACTGTAACCCTCCTGTCCTGCTGCTGATCTCTGTAGATTCCAAGGCTCTGAGCTTTCAGTGCCTCTGGCATTCCTGGCCTCCTCAGTCCCAAGAGCTCTGTTTTATGCCCCTCTTACTGCTCTTCACTCTGTCACCTGGCTAGCCAGGCTTACGTGGCCATTCTGCAGTGGCTCTTCCACCTGCTGCCTGAGCTGCTCCTGCTGCTCTTGGGCTGGCAACAGCTCTGCCTGAGTCTGCCATGGCATCACTGATACTGCACTCTGCTCACACTCTTTCTCTAGAAGGGCCTGCACAGAAAACAAGAGAAGATGGCTTTCAACTTCCCATCCAGCATTTGTGGGCCAAGACTCCAAGACTGATGTGTTCACACCTTCCCAAAGCACTGTGCTGCTGCTCTCCTGGCTCATGCCTGTGGGGAGGCACATATTCAAAAGTGACACTGGCAGTTTACAACCAGGGTCCATCTGGGACTACAGCTGGTCTATGTGGGACAGCCTCTGAGGCAGCTGTCAGGGAAGGGCTGGCATTTGTCAAGGCTCTGCTGAGGGCCTCCCTCCACTTCTGCTGTGTCCCATTTGTCTTTCCCTACTGACTGACAGCCAGCCCTGTCCCACAGCTCCATCCTTTCTCTGCAGGTGGCTTCTTGTGTCAGCTCACCCCTTGACAGAGACACTTGTGGAGTTCATGTTCTCTTCAAGGGTGCACCACCATTACTGCCTTTCTCACATCTAGACTCTTGTTATAAATCCTGGTCATTCAGGACGTAAGCACAAATCTTCTGATGGAGGTCACAGAGCCTCTACGGTCACCTCTGTTGATGGAGAAGGACCCAGGTTTATCGTCCCTCTTCTGTCCACTGAGAATTCTCTCATGCCTGTATGACCAAAGTCATGTAGGACATCCCTAGAACATGAGATTGTTCCACCTCACCTGGACAGGCAGAATTTTGAAGAATAAAGTGGGGGCTTCAGGGCAGAAGAGACTGGCAGAGGAAAACAGCTCTGAGGGGAAAAAACAACTATCTCTAAAAAGGGAAACCTCTCTGCCTGCTCAGGATCAGTTGGCAGGAGATGTCTCTACTATTCTCCTGAGAGGGATGCCTTTAGGCTTTGCACCTCCAACTACCTTGGGCCAGTGCCAGGAAAATTCAATTATATCAATGTAACGGCTCCTCAGGAACTTGCAGCTGTGCCTTGCACTAAAGACAGCAGCAGCACCCCACAAGTGCCTGGACTGTCTCGCAAGGTTCACTTACGCCTCGGAATGAGTGCACTTAACGGTCTGGGAATGTCAGGCTCTGGGGTGAAACACGACTGCAGGGCTGTGCTCATTTGACTCATGGTGGCTCTCTCCAGCCACATTTCAGGAGATTGGGAAGTCCAGATTGGGGTCCATGCCTGTGGACACAGAAGAAGAATGAGGGACAGCATCCTTCATTTCTTACTAATTTCTATTCAGCTCCTCTAAACTGCTCTGCTACATCAATTGGATAGCAATGGGATTCTAAAGAACTGCAACGGTAATAAAAATGTGATATTCCACAGGAACTGCCTATGGCTCTGAATTCCATATGCCACTCTGGCTCCTATCAGCACAGCAAAATTCCCCGCACAATACAGATCTCTGAGCTCTTCAAGCTCGAAAATGGATAAATAGGAATAGCCAGGGAATTCCTTGCGTATTCCTGCGCACACATTGACATTGATTTTCTGTTTGGCTACAACCTTTTTCCGGTACTCTACTCTCACAGGTAAGGTCAGAATCCGTGTTTGAATTCTTGAACACCAGGAACATCAAGTTCCTTGTTTCATCACCTCACTTTCCCCAGTTCAGCACCCTGAATTGCATGGGTCAGGTGACTGCAGTGGGCAAGGGAAAGAAACAAGCTTCTTGAGAACAATTACTGGGGTGGTGAAGCCTCCAGACACAAGTCAACCCAAAAAAAAGAGAGTATTTCAGTTTCACTCATGCTCCATGAGACACAGTTCTTCCCACACAGCCAGCAAGAGAATAGATAAAAATATTCTTGGTGTGTGGACTATACTTATGTGTATTGACAGTAAGGGGAATACTAACTTGAACTACTTAATGCAAATTTTTTCAAACACTCATGAACCTATTCTCCCAAAATACATAAAAGCAGCTTGTTTTAGTTCCCTCATGTGCATTTTATTTTAGTATTGGTGTTCATTATTCTTAGCAATTTCTAAAAAAAGGTGGTCCATAAATGCTTCCCATGATCCACTCTCAAGCTGTGGCCAGTCCTATTGGGAACCAGCACAGCAGCAGCTTCAGGCCATACGGAGAAGACAATATGCTCTGGGGAG
>JAGMWU010000176.1:0-40771 GCA_018697195.1 Certhia americana | reverse complement strand
TGTCAATGTATACGACGGCTAGCGCAGGAACTTTCAGCTGTGCCTTGCACTAAGCACAGCATCACCCCACAGTGCTGGGACTGTCTCGCAATGTCACCCTTACTGCCTCGGAAGGAATGCCTTCTGTCTGGGAATGGGTCAGCTGTGGGGTGAACACAGCTTCAGGATTGGCTCATATTGCCTCATTTGGCTCCTCTCCCAACCCATCCTCCAGAACATTGTAACCAGACGGAGTTGCTGTTTGGTTTCCATGCTCTGTGGCACCGAGAAGCATGAGGGGGGACAACCATTCCCTCCTCATTTCTTACCTAATTTCTATCTCATCTACAACCTGCTCTTCTACATCATCCTTGGATAGAAATGGGATTCTAAGACACTCACAAAGACATTAAGTGGGATACTCCACAGAACTGCCTATGGCTCTGAAGTCCATATGCCACCGTGGCACTATCAGCAACAATGTTTTCTCTTAAGACTATCTCGAGCTCTTTTGAGAAGCTCTGAAATGGGAAAACTAGAAATAGCCAGGAATTTTGCCTCTCCTGCTGCACACATGGAATCTATTTTCTTTTAGGCTACCCACTTTTGAAGTATTCTACTCTGACATTCCTAGGATACAACTCCTTGTTGAATTCTTGAACACCAGGAACATCCAATGTTCCTTTTTCACTCACCTGTGGTTCAGTCCCTCTGAATACACGGGTCAGGTGACCTGCAGTGGGCAAGGGAAATGAAACAGATTCTTTGAGAACAATTCCTGGGGTGGTGAAACCTCCATGACAAGTCAACCCAAAAAGAGAGTATTTTCAGTTTCACATCATGCCTCCATGAGACACAGTTCTTCCACACAGCCAGCAAGAGAATATAAAAATATTCTTGGTTGTGACTATACTTCCATGTGTATTGACAGTAAGTGAATGCTAACTTGAACTACTTAATGCAAATTTTTTGTTAACACTCATGATCCTATTCTACCAAATACATAAAGCAGCTTTTCTTAATGTCTCCTTCATGTACATTTTATTTTTAGCTATTTGTGTTCATTAATTCTTAGCAATTTTCTAAAATGATGGTCCATAAATGCTTCTCCAAGATCCCTCTCAGCTGTGGCAGTCCTATTGGGAAACAGCACAGCAGCAGCTTCAGGCCATAGGAGAAGACACTTACTGCTCTGGAGTATGCACTTCATTGTCGAGGGGAAGGCAATTTTAGAACTCAATAAAGGGTAAAGCTGTCAAATCCTTCAATGAAAAAATGGAGGAGAAAAAGAAGCTTTCTCTGAATACTGGTAAGAATTCAGAGAGATTTTCTGAGAAGATCTCCCAGTCTACATTTTCAAAGTTGTCCTGTTTGCAACAGCAAAGTGAGGAAATGACAGATTCTGCTACCACAGATTCTCCCGTGGAGGGAACAGAAGCCCTGCAGGTTCCCTTGCAAATGCTGCCCTAAGACCCCTGGCTACAGACCCTCTCTTTTCAGCTGAACATGTTGACAGGAGCTTTACCAAACCAGTGCCATCCCAATGCTGTTTCTGTTTCCAAATCAACCCAGTCACTAAGAAAGAGCAGGAAGGCATACAAAAGCCAGGTGAGGCTGCAGCCAGGGAAACCCTCTACTTACGTGCCAGGTTAGTCAGGTAATAGCCGGAATAAGAAATGCCATAAACAGTGCAAACTGCAGCAGCGAGTTGCTCAATCATTGTAGCACTGCTGTGCAAGTTTGCAGACCGTGCTGCAACACCAGGAAAAAACAAGGCTCCCGTCAGTGTGCAGCTGCCCACTGACAAACGCCTCAGCCAGGAGGATGCTCCTGCACTGAGCAAGCCCCAGAGCTGCTCTGACACTGAGGCCTTCTGTGCACCAAGGCAACCCTCTGATGTCACCACCATGACGTGGCAACCATGCCCTGACATCACAAAGCCAATGTTCTGCCTTGCTCTGTCAATTCATGCACAGCAAGCCCACCTTCCCTACAGCAAACACAAAATAGCCTGGCAAGTTCTCCTCTGTCCCAAAGCAGCACAAACTGCCCTCATGGACCAAACCCTGCTGTCCACGGGATCCAAGAGGGACTCTAAGATTGCCCCAAGCACCTACAGCCTGTGCCCCACCCAAGCACTCAGATGGGACCAAAGCCAAGGAAACCAGACCAAGAAAATGGCTGAAAGCATTGCCCAGAACCAGGAGAGAATGTACTGCTGGCATAACAGCTGAAATAATTCCTAACAAATAAATGCCTCCACATACTTGCACATTGATTGGACATGCCATGGGCTCCTCTGTATGTACATCTCTGCCTCTGCCTCTATTCCTGAAGCCAGTGTCATGGTTTGACACTGACCAAATGCCAGGTACCCATGAAAGTCATTTGTTCACCATCTTCTGCTACAATTGAACAGAGGGTAGGGGAAAATACTATTGAAGGGAGCATGAGTTAAGGACTGGGGGAAAATATTCTAGGGCAAAACAGGTTCAAGTTTAATGATATAAAGTAAAGCTATTATAAACAGTCAGAGGAGAATGAAGAGAAGTAGAAGTAAGCCCTTAAAACACATTTTTCTCCCTCCAGTCCCTTCCTCCTTTTGGGTTTGGTGTGTTTTTTATAGAATGTTTTTCCCATAAGTTTGCTAAAGACTTGGCTGTGTGCCCCTTTTCGGTACTTTGGGGGTCTCCAGAACAACAAATGAAGCAGCTACACAAAGACATTGATTCCACCTTCACTTCGCTCAAGGTCAGTTTTTTCTGCTCTTGGGGGGACGGCCAGGGCTGGCTCGTCTCGGCGAGCAGAAGAGCCTCTCACTTTTTCCCTTCACCTCGACTATTCTTTCGACCACCGTCTCTCGTGGTCCCCGGATTTGGGAACCCGTTTCCTCCCTGCCCGCCTGCCCCACGGTTTCTTCAGTTCTCTCGAGGTCTCCCACGCTGTTTCTTCTACACCCCTGCCAGCCGGGACACTTTTTGTTTCCAACAAGCTCTAGCCACTGTGAACCCATCTGATTATCTCACCCTCTTACGCTCCGCGACTATTTGCTTGGGACGGGGTACTGAGGGGTGGGGGGGGGGGTGTTACCAAAGGAAAACTGTGACTGACTTGTTGTTTTGTTTTTTTGTTTTTTTTTTTTTTTTCTCGTCCCCCTCCTCTAGTTCTGTTTTGTTGTCAGATTTGTATTATTGTTAAATGTACCTTGTTGTACTAACTGTAAAGAACTGTTATTCCTACCCGCCTTATATATCGTTGCCTAAGGCCATCTCTTTCAATTTTGTAATTATACAACCCCAAGAGAATTTCCCTTTTCTTTAGGTCCCTGTCTTTTCAAACCACGACAGATTTTGGCGCCCACCGGTGCGGCCTGAAGACATCGAGAGGAAAAAAGTGTAAAAAGAATACAGTTCGAGTAATGCTAATTTTTTGTGTTGCTGAATTTAAGACTTCATCAAGTAGAACTGTTGTCTGTGGTCCCAGGTTTGGATGGCACGTGGCCACAGCTATAGTTCTTCCATTGTAGCCCTTATCTAGACATGTCCTAACTAAACGCTACCGTGGCTGTTATCAGAGTTTATTTTGTGGGTTGAATGTGAGGGAATTCCTGATTTTTATTTCCCTGAAGGACAGGCTCCTATGATCCAGAGCTATCGCATACTAACTGAATGTTTTTGGGGTTACTTTAATAATGGCACCTACTGTGAAGAAATGACACCGGGGGAAATTTTCTCCCAACCCTTCACCTGGCTCTTTGGGTCTACCCCACCAGTTTTCGAAGGGTTCACATTTTCTCGGTATGCTAATGATGTCATGCAGTGGCTGGTGCTGCTGACAGGCCTGCTCTATTTAACATTCAGAGATAAGGGGAAATTGACTTGGATAACCACCCTGATACCTACCCCAGAGAACAGGGATACTGCCAGACAGCCTGACAGTGCCACAGAACCTGACCCTGCCCCACAGACCACCTCAGAAACAAACCAGCCGGATTGGGTGGGGGTTCTGCTGAAAAAGATAGGCCAGATGCTGAAGGAGCACACCTCCCCCACTAGTGAGAAGCCCTCCTGCTGCCTCAAAAAGGAAGACTCTTGTGGTGCAGCAGTGGAACCCACAGATGTTACATCTGTCCAGGCTCCAGCTGAACCACAAGGGAAATCACAGCCAGCAGCAGTCGCCCCTGTGGAAACTAGAAAGTCTAAGATGAAATCAGATAAGAAAGGAGGGACCTCACAACATGCAGGGGAGCCAGAGGTAGAGATTGTCACTGAGTCTCTGTCCTATGAAAGTCTCCGTAACCTGCGGAAGGACATTGTATGACGGGGACGTGAGGCTTATACAACCTGGTTACTCCGGGTCTGGGACCTTATGGGTACAGGTGTGCAGCTGGATGGTACTGAGGCCAGGAATTTGAGACCTTTGACCCAAGACTCAGGTGTGGATCAGGTATTTGTAAGGGAGCCTGGGCCCCTTTCCCTCTGGGAGCATCTTTTAATGAGTGTAAGAGAAAGGTTTGTCCACAGAGAGAGAATGCAGGAGCACCATCGTAAGCTGCGCTGGAAAACCATCGAGGAAAGGATCCAACAGCTGAGAGAAGTGGCGGTGCTAGAATTACTCTTTGGGAGGGGTGGACAGCACGATAATGACCCTGACAAAGTCAGGTGCACAGGGCAAATGTTGTGGAGTCTGGCAAATCTAGGGCCAGCTCAATACACTACCTTCATTGCAACAATCAATGCAGATAACAACCGAGAGACAGTGGGTTCTGTGGCCAACAAGCTTAGGAATTATGAAAGTATGGTCAATGGCCCGATGCATGCTCATGTCTCTGCTGTGGCTAAAGAACTTAGAGAGGAGTTTAGAGATGGGATGAGGGAGATGAAGGAGGAAATGAGGAAGATCAACACAGCACCAGTGCGAGTCACAGGCCCCAAAGTCAGAGTCCAACATTCCCCAGCTAAAGAAAGAGGATACACCCCACGAACTGACTTGTGGTTCTTTCTGCGTGACCATGGGGAAGACATGGGAAAGTGGGATGGGAAACCCACTTCTGTCCTGGCAGCACGGGTGCGTCAACTCAAGGAGGGAAACAGTAATCGAGGGGGTTCCACAAAAATGAAGGCAGCCTCAACCTCCCAGGACCGATCTGCCGGGTATTACAGAAGAGATGATTTGTCAGACCCCCTTGAAGGAACCTCTACTATGTATGCTCAAGAAGAAAATAATAACCAGGGTTAGAGGGGCCCTGCCTCTAGCCAGGAAGAGGCACGGGAGAACCGGGTCTTTTGGACAGTGTGGGTCAGATGGCCTGGCACATCAGAGCCACAAGAATACAGAGCGTTGGTTGACACTGGTTCACAATGTACACTGATGCCATCGAGGCATGTAGGGACAGAACCTGTTTCTATTGCCGGGGTGACAGGGGGATCACAGGAATTTACTTTGTTGGAAGCTGAGGTGAGCCTGACCAGGAAAGAGTGGCAAGAACGCCCAATTGTGACTGGCCCAGAGGCCCCGAGTATCCTGGGCATGGACTACCTCCGGAATGGCTATTACAAAGACCCGAAAGGACTCAGGTGGGCTTTTGGAATAGCTGCTGTGGAGACAGAGAGCATTAAGCAGTTGAACACCTTGCCTGGTCTGTCAGAGAACCCATCTGCAGTAGAACTCCTGAAGGTGGAAGAGCAACAGGTGCCAATTGCCACCTCAACAGTGCACCGCCGGCAGTACCGGACGAATCGAGATGCCGTGATCCCCATCCACAAAATGATCCGTGAGCTGGAGAGCCAAGGGGTGGTCAGCAAAGCACACTCACCCTTCAACAGTCCTATTTGGCCTGTGCGCAAATCTGAAGGAGAATGGAGATTGACTGTGGACTATCGTGGCTTGAATGAAGTGACTCCACCACTGAGTGCTGCTGTGCCAGACATGCTGGAACTCCAGTATGAGCTGGAGTCCAAGGCAGCGAAATGGTATGCCACTATTGACATTGCCAATGCATTTTTCTCCATTCCTTTGGCAGCAGAATGTAGGCCTCAGTTTGCCTTCACGTGGAGGGGAGTGCAGTACACCTGGAACCGACTGCCCCAGGGGTGGAAACACAGTCCCACCATCTGCCATGGACTGATCCAGGCTGTACTGGAAAAGGGTGAAGCTCCAGAACACCTGCAATACATTGATGACATCATTGTGTGGGGGAACACGGCAATGGAGGTATTTGAGAAAGGCGAGAAGATCATCCGGATTCTGCTAGAAGCTGGTTTTGCCATCAAGAAGAGCAAAGTCAAAGGGCCCGCTCGAGAAATCCAGTTCCTGGGGGTGAAGTGGCAAGATGGACAGCGTCAAATTCCCACTGAGGTGATCAATAAGATCACTGCGATGTCTCCACCAACCAACAAGAAGGAGACACAAGCTTTCCTAGGCGCCATAGGTTTTTGGAGAATGCACATTCCAGAGTACAGTCAGATCGTGAGCCCTCTCTACCTGGTTACCCGTAAAAAGAATGATTTCCACTGGGGCCCTGAACAGCAACAAGCCTTCTCCCAAATCAAGCAGGAGATCGCTCATGCAGTAGCCCTTGGCCCAGTCAGGACGGGACCAGAGGTGAGGAATGTGCTTTACTCTGCAGCCGGGAGCCATGGTCTGTCCTGGAGCCTTTGGCAGAAAGTGCCTGGAGAGACTCGAGGACGACCGCTGGGATTCTGGAGCCAAAGCTACAGAGGATCTGAAGCCAACTACACTCCCACAGAGAAGGAGATCTTGGCTGCCTATGAAGGAGTCCAAGCTGCCTCAGAGGTGATTGGGACAGAAGCACAACTCCTCCTGGCACCCCGACTACCAGTGCTGGGGTGGATGTTCAAAGGAAAGGTTCCCTCTACCCACCACGCCACTGATGCCACATGGAGCAAATGGATCGCTCTCATCACGCAGCGCGCCCGTATTGGAAACCCAAATCGCCCTGGGATTTTAGAAATAATTACGAACTGGCCTGAGGGTGAAAAATTTGGTCTCACTGATGAAGAGGAGCAGGAACAGGTGCCACGTGCTGAAGAAGCTCCACCGTACAACCAGCTACCAGCAGAAGAAAAACGCTACGCTCTTTTCACTGATGGTTCCTGTCGCATTGTAGGGATGAACCGGAAGTGGAAAGCAGCTGTGTGGAGCCCCACACGACAGGTAGCAGAGGCTACTGAAGGAGAAGGGGGATCAAGTCAATTTGCCGAGCTCAAAGCCGTTCAACTGGCTCTGGACATTGCTGAGAGAGAGAGGTGGCCCAAGCTCTACCTCTACACTGACTCATGGATGGTAGCCAATGCTCTGTGGGGGTGGCTGGAATGGTGGAGAAAGGCCAGCTGGCAGCGTAGAGGGAAACCAATCTGGGCTGCTGAGGAGTGGAAAAATATTGCCACTCGAGTAGAGAAGCTCCCTGTAAGAGTTCGTCATGTAGATGCCCATGTCCCCAAGAGCCGGGCTAATGAGGGGCACCGACATAATGAGCAGGTGGATCATGCTACAAAGATAGAAGTGGCAAAAATAGACTTAGATTGGGAACACAAGGGAGAGTTGTTCCTAGCCCGATGGGCCCATGATGCCTCAGGGCATCAGGGTAGGGATGCCACCTATAAGTGGGCACGAGACCAAGGGGTGGATCTAACCATGGACAGCATTTCACAGGTTATCCACGACTGTGAGACGTGTGCTGCCATCAAACAGGCCAAGAGGCTGAAGCCCCTCTGGTACGGTGGGCGGTGGTCCAAGTACAAGTATGGAGAGGCCTGGCAGATTGATTACATCACACTGCCCCAAACCCGCCAAGGCAAGCGCTACGTGCTGACCATGGTGGAAGCCACCACTGGATGGCTAGAGACCTACCCTGTGCCTCATGCTACTGCCCGAAACACCATCCTAGGCCTGGAAAAGCAGGTCCTGTGGAGGCATGGTACCCCTGAGAGGATTGAGTCAGACAATGGGACTCATTTCAAAAACAGCCTTATTAACACCTGGGCTAAAGAACATGGTATTGAGTGGGTGTACCATATTCCTTACCATGCACCAGCAGCTGGGAAAGTTGAATGGTGCAATGGCCTGCTGAAAACCACCTTAAAGGCACTTGGTGAGGGGACTTTCAAAAACTGGGAGATTAATTTAGCAAAGGCTACATGGTTAGTGAACACCCGAGGTTCCACTAACCGAGCAGGCCCTGCCCAGTCTGAAGCCTTGGGAACAACAGATGGAGATAAAGTTCCAGTGGTACACATGAGAGGTATGCTAGGAAAAACGGTTTGGGTTAATTCTGCCTCCAGCAAAGACAAGCCCATCCGTGGAGTTGTCTTTGCTCATGGACCAGGCTGCACCTGGTGGGTCATGCTGAGAGATGGAGAGACTCGATGCATACCTCAAGGAGATCTTGTTTTAGGGTAAGCTACTCATGACACTGTGCCTGTATCTGTAGCTGCATGTATATATGTATATAAGTAAGGTATTGCATGTATGTACATAATTTTAAAGTTTAAATTTGATGTAACATATTGGGGTGGGAAGAAATTCGAGGTGGATAATGTTGGGGGTTGGGTTGATTTCTTATAGAATTTTTTCCCAGAAGTTGCTAAGAAGCTAATGGCTGGGTGCTTTTCGGTACTTATGGGTGCTCGGGAACAAACAAAAGAAGCAGCTACACAGAGACATTGATTCCACTTCGCTCGGGGCAGTTTTTCTGCTCTGGGGGACGGCCAGGGCTGCTCGTCTTGGCGAGGCGGAAAGCTCTCACCATTCCCTTCACCTCAGACTCCGTGGGACCACCGGTCTCTTCGTGTGTCCCCTGGGATTTTGGGAACCCGTTTCCTCCCTGCCCTGCACCCATGGTTTCTTCAGTTCTGCTCGAGGTCTCCCCACGCTGTGTTTCTACAGCCCCTGTCAGCCGGGACACTTTTTTTCCAACAGCTCCAGCCACTGTGAACCCTCGGAATCATCTCACCCTCCTAGTAGCTGGCCGTAGCCTATTTTGCTTGTGACGGTACTGAGGGGGGGTGGGGGGGTGGGGGTTACCAGAGGAAGAACTGTGACTGACTTGTTGTTTTGGTTTTTTTTCTCCTCTAGTTCTGTTTGTTGTCAATATTGTAATTATTGTTAATTTACCTTGTTAGACTAACTAGTAAAGAACTGTTATTCCTACCCTCCTTATCGTTGCCTAAGACCTCTCCTTCAATTTTGGAATTATAACAAACCCCAAGGGAAGTTTCCCTTTTCTTTGGTCCCTGTCTATCCAAACCAAGACAGATTTTGAATTATTTATTTTCCTTTTTGGATTTACTCCTTTTTTATTTTTTGCAAAACAAAACATTTGGTGTATTGCAAACAAATTTGTTCATCATTACTTTTAAGAAGGTTGGTTAGTATGGGATTATCACTGGAAGAAATTTTTTTCTTATATTTTAAATTTTTTTGAACTTAATATGATCTACTCCTTTTAGTGCCCATCTTTAATTGGTTGTGGTTATAACATATTCTCTTACCTTGAGAATGTGCTATAAATATTGATTCTATTTTTTTTCAATCCATGCAGTATGATTCCATTAGTCACAGATGGAGGGGACAACAGGCTCTAATCCTGCAGCTCATTTGTGTAGTTGGTGGAGCTCAGGAGTGAGGCTGTTCCCACCCATTGCCTGGGGTACAAGGGCCAGGACAGTGAAAATAATCCTCAGGGCTTTGAACTCTCTGCCTTTTTTAAGGCCCCTTGGGTTGCATTGAAGGGCTGAGATGTTTGTCTTTTTGGTAGCAGAGTTTATACTTTGGGATCGAGTTTGATGCCTTTGGTTTGATTGTTACTTTTGCTTTATGAGCTTTTTCCTTACAATGGTTGTGGACAAATTTCCTTAATTTAGGCAAGTTGGCTCTTAAGCTTTGGAGATGTGTGACTGCAATAGGGTTGGTTTATGTACTTCTCTTTCTTCTAGTGATGCTTGGCTTCCTGCCACTCCTTTAATTTGATATTTGTTAGGTTTTTTGTCACACTCCATCTCTTTTAATTTTGCCTTTGGTATTTTTTGTGAATTCATTTTAGATTGTTTCGTGTACTTAAGTTCTCTGCTAATTTTTGTTACTAGTTTTAGTATATTTTTTCTTTATTGCTGCTCACAATGTTTTATTGGTTTCTTTTCCTTTTTTCTCTTTCAGATATAACAAAGAGCACTAGGGATCTGTCCCTTTGACAGGTTTGTATGCTACAATTTTTGACATTTAACACACTTAAACCAACTTTATGGCTAACATTTACAGTTTGGAGTGGGACATTCTACTTCCCGTGGATAAGATTGGTTTTGCAACTTTAAGTATGAGCGCTTTTGTGACATGCATTGGTCACTTTTTAGTTTTATTTTTAGTTTTTTAGGGGTAGAGGTGACTCTGCACTGAGATTCAGCTGGTGTCTCTGTTGGTGGTTTCACTGGTTCTTTGATTTGTGACGTGTGGGTCCAGCCTTTTTCTGCAGTTTGGAAGCTGTATTTGTGGTTAGCAGAGTTAAATATGGACCCTCCCACGTAGGAGACAAACTTTTTGTTTTAGCTTCTCGTTAATACTTAGTCACTTGGTTTTATTTGATGTTTGCTAAACCTTAGAGGGGCTAATTGAGCAATTCTTTCTTTTTCTCTTAGTTTTGTGACATGTTGTCTAAGTTTTTGGATGTTTTTTTGAATAGTCATATCTTTTATGACTATTGATGTTTGGGGTATTTTTTGGGAACAGGGCATTCTATAAAGCATTTTATATGCCGAAAGCCTTATATTTGCATTGGGGAGTGTTTTTATGTTAAGGAATGCTAAAGGCAAACATTTTACGTATGCCATTTGGGATTTAATTATTAATTTGGTTAATTGCTGTTTTATAGTTTGGTTTATTTTTTTCACTTTTCTAGATCTTTGTGGGTGCCAACGGGCGTGATATTTTTAGGAAATACTTATGGCTTGTGTTACTTTTTCATTGACACTGGAAGTTAAGTGAGAGTTTTGATTAGAATTAATGGCTTTAATAACTTTGAGTTGGGGAATAATTTGTTTTAACAATATTTTGATGATAAACTTGGCTGTGTTTCTTGCAGCTGGGTAAGCTTCATTATTATGATTTTAGTTAAGAGCTGGAATTGGCTGCTTTCCTTCTCTTAGAGGTCTTTGTGGATGGTCTCTCTCTCAAATCCTAATGCTAGCTTGTTTTATCAATTGTCTTTCTTTTGTTGGAAATAAAATACTTAAGATTGACTGGATCTATGTCTAGGTGTAACTGCTAGGTCTTAGAAACTGATCTAACTTTTTAAGCACTTTCATGGGATCTTCAATGAATTTCCCCATTTCTATTATAAAGGCTCATATGTTTTTAGTGTTTAGGGGTGTTGATACAGATTTAATAGCTAATATTAGCTTTCTTAATATTGGTACTTTTTTTAATGGATACAAGTGAATTTCCTTACTTACTTTATTGTTGCTTCTCTCACAGATTTTTCCATGTGCTCTTTCCCTGGTTTTTTTGTTCTATGTGCTGGTGGTGAATTTAGTACAGGGAGCTGAGCCATAGGGGCTTGAGGTGCAAGGGGTGCTGGATTGGGTACAGGGGGTGCTGGATTGGGCACAAGGGGTGCTGGATTGGGTACAAGGGGTGTTGGATTGGGTACAAGGGGTGTTGGATTGGGTACAGGGGGTGCTGGATTGGGTACAGGGTGTGCTGGATTGGGTACAAGGGGTGCTGGACTGGGCACTTTCAGGGGAGCAGCTGGCTGTGGTAGATCAGGGGAAGGAAGGTTATCTAAGGGTTCCCCCTGGTTCTTTTCCTTTCTGGTTTTCAAAGTATACAGGGGAAAAGGCCAGGACCCATGCTATAAAGCGGCGTCATCACTTTCTTTTTGATTCATAGGGTCCTATTTATTTACATAGGCATTCAAGGCCTGGCAGATCTACTTTTTAGATGACTCGTACATTGGCCAATACAAATTCTTGGGTCGTATTATTTATTTAGTTTATTTTATCATACATAATTGTATTAATTTCTTTTTACTTTTTGCTTTTTGGATTCACATTCATTCTAAAACATTAACATTACCCCAAGGGGAATGTCCTGAGGTATATTTGGTAAAACACTCCCTCTTTTTCTGGTACTTTTAGCACTTCTATTCCTTTGCTGGTTTATACCAGCTCTTGGGTCTTTGCTTTGGCATTTTTTCATTTTATCTCAACAGGTGTTCTCTCACTCGCCTCGACTACACTTGTTTTGATAAAAGGCCATCCTTTTTCCTTTCTTATTCAGGATTTTTTTTTTTTTTTTTAAAGTCCTTTTAAGCAGTACCACCTCTCGCTTCTGATTTCTAAGTTATTCCCCCCCAAACTATTCTTGCATTTTGACCCCGACCTTTTATATAAAAAAAATTATTCTTCACTCCTTTTGTTCCTTCACCTGCCGTTTCCCTCTCGGGAGGACAGAACCAAGGTCAGAAGAACTCCACAATCACTTTGTGACTGGCTCACGTCTCACACACACACCATTCATACTTTCACACACCTACACCCGTTCCTTATCCCACCCAAACAAGCCATACTTACAGCCTCCTTTTCTCACCTGGGTCTCGTGCACGAGTTATTACAGGTGAATTTACTGCTGTCTTATCCAGGAACCCAAAATCTTTTGCTCATAATTTACCTCAAGGATCTCCTTTTTCCTTGAAAGATTCCCCAGTCACTCAGGGCCACCTGAAGTAAAAGCCTCCAAGGTGGGGCACCTCCCTGAGATCAGGAGTTTCCCTCAATGGATTGGAGATGCTCGCATTCTCCACCAAAATTTTAGAAATGAAGAGCTTGGCTCAGCCAATATATCAAGCAGTAATTCAATTTATTAATTAATATGGTAAAATATAAGGAAAGCAGTGCTGGATGCAGAAGTGGGATCTCTCCCTCTAACTGCACACTGAATGCTGAGGCCTGCTGGTATTTATATTTATACCTGGAGGCATTCTCAGCAGTTTCTAATTCAAGTTTTTGTGTCACAATTTTATATTTCAGATAGCTAGTTCTTTCACAATTTCTATACTTCATTGTGATCCATTCCTCTCAGGATGAATACTTCAGGATGTAAATCAATGATATTGATAGCTGGTGTCTTCATAATTTTTATACTCCATTGTGATCTATTATTTTTAGAATATACACTTTTGAATGTTTTTGTCTAGATGTTGTGGTTTAGTTTCTATTTTTTAGGACTATTAATCTATAATTGTGATGTCTAGCTTCCTTTTTTTGAAACCATTTGTCAGCGAGTCAATGTCCATCCTCCTTTCTCAGGCTGCTTTCTTCACTGTTTTGTTAGAAATTATGAGATTAGGCTTACTTCATTCTTTTGTTTAAAATTTTAAACATTCTAAAGTTACAGTTGTAAAAATTTTTAGTAAAAAGCAATATTCTAAAACAGCTTAAGTCTTAATTACAAGTAGAAAGTATTTGTTAAAAGAAAAGCAATATCTAAGGTTATAATTCACACATTCTTACAACTTAAGATCTATAGTAGCAAATTGTGAACAAAAGATTAATTCAAACGGCGTTCTTCCATGCTTTGCTTTCTATGTTTATTATAACTCATCTTTATAACTGTCCCATGACTGTATTCTACATGTTTTACAATTACAATTGCACCAATTATTTTTATTTACCTGACACAAACTATAACTTTGTATTTCAGAGAACCGAGTGTCCACTGTTCTCCATTGGGGCCTCATGGAATGCTGGAGACCATTGTGACCCAATGGACACGCATGGCACAAAGGCTCCACTGTGACCCAGCAGGGCCTCATGGAATCCCAGAGACCATGGGATGCATTGGAAACGCATGGAACCAAGGCTCCCTTGGGACAAAGCTGGGCCTGATGGAGCCAAGGACACCACTGGGATGCAATGGAATCTCAAGGAACCCAGGGTCAATTGTCAACACCTCAGGCTCTCCTAAACCCAAGGAGAACATTGTGACCCAATGGATTCTCCTGGAACCAAGGCCCCATTGTGACAAAGTTTGGCTTGAGGAAAACCCTTATAAACTGCTTAAAACCCTTAAACTACTTAAAAAGGCCTGGTTTTTACAATAAAGCAGCTATCCTTTGCACCTGCCTGGGGAATCTGCCTCACTACAGACCCTCACCACATCAACCCAAGGCTCTGCTTTGCCCAAGTGTGGTCTCATGGGACACAGGTGACACTGGGACATTGCCAGTCCCAGTAGGAACAAGGCTCCATTATTGCACAGCAAGGCCTCCTGGCACCTGGGAGGCCACTGTGTCCCACTGGGATCTCCTGGAAGCAAGTGTCCATTGTGACACAGCAGGGCCTCCTGGCACCCAGGAGAGCACTGTGATGCAAGGCAGCCTTGGGAAACCAAGTGTCACCTGCAAACACAGAGGGGCCTCATGGAAGCCAGGGGCCACTGGGATATTGCCAGGGCACGTGGAACTGCGTGTGCATTGGGACACAGCACAGCCTGATGGAACTCAGCAGAGCATTGGGACAACATGGAATCTCAGGGATCCAAGGCTGTGCTTTGACAAAGTGGGGCCTCAGGGGACACAGGTGGCACTGGGACATTGCCAGTTCTGGTGGGATCCAGTGTCCATTGGGACACAGCACAGCCTCATGGAAACATGGGGACCATTGTGACACAAAGGAATCTGATGGAAGCAAGTGTCAAGTCTGAACACAGCATGGCCTCATGGAACCCAAGTGCCAGTGGGACCGTGCCATGGCTCGTGGAAGCAAGGGGCCATTGTGACACAGCAGGGCCTCTTGGAACCAAGGAGAACATTGTGGGGCAATGGAATCTGATGGAACCCAGGGTCAATTGTCAAAACAGCGGGACCTCATGGAACCCAAGTGACCATTGAGACTCCATGTAATCTCATGGAACACACTGTCACTTGTCACACAGCAGGGTGTCATGGAACACAGGTGGCCCTGGGACATTGCCACTGCTCATGGAACCAAGTGTCCATTGTGACACAACTGGGCCTAATGGAACACAGAACACCACTGTGACACAATGGAATCTCCAGAAACCAAGGCTGCACTGTGACACAGAGGGACCTCATGGGACCAAGGAGACCATGGTGAGGCAATGGAATGTCCTGGAACAACAGGTACATTGTCAAGGCAGCAGGGCCTGATGGAACCCAGGTGCCAAGGGGACATTTCCAAGGCTCAGGCAAGCAAGTGTCCATTGGGACAGAGCCAGGCCTGATGGAATACAGGAGAACATTGTTACCCAATGGAATCTCATGGAACCAAGTGTCCACTGTTTCACGGGGCAGCCTCAGAGAGTGGTGGAGAACATTGTGCTGCAATGGAATATCCTGAAACCAAGGCTCCATTGTGACAAACATGAGCTTTATGAAACAAAGGAGACCACTGGGATGCAATGGAATCTCAAGGAACCAAGGGTCAATTATCAACACCTCAGGCTCTCCTAAAACCAAGGAGAACATTGTGACCCAATGGATTCTCCTGGAGCCAAGGCTGTGCTTAGACCAAGTGTGGCCTCATGGGACACAGGTGCCACTGGGACATTGCCAGGCCTAATAGAGACAAGCTTCCATTATTGCACAGCAAAGCCTGATGGGATCTAGGAGAGCACTGCGAAACAATGGAATCTCATGGAATTCCATGAGTCCCCGCTGTGTTTACAATTGACACTTGGCTCCCCAAGATTCCATGGTGTCCCAGTGCTCTCCTGGCATTCCTGAGGCTGTGCTGTGTCCCAATGGACACTTGCTTCTTCCAAGGCTGCAGATGTCCCAGTGGCACCGGGTTTCCCTCAGGCCGCACTTTGTCCCAATGGGGCCTTGGTTCCAGGAGAATCCATTGTCCCACAGTGTTCTCCTGGGTGCCATGAGGACTTTCTTTGTCACAGTGGAACCTTGCTTGTACAAGCCTTGGCAATGTCCCAGTGGCAAATTGTGCTGGCCAACAGCTGGCCTGGAGGCCTCACAGTTATAGATAACCTAATTATAACTATATGACTAATATATAACTAATCACATAATTAATAATGATATAACTCACCCACTCTAGGCCATCAATAAACCAGTCTAGGCCATTACGGATGCAGACAGCTCTTGGCCAGTTAGCCGGGTGGTAACAGAATTCAGACAATCAGGACCAACCGTGCGGGCTTTCGATAACTATATAAAGGGAACTGCACTCCATAAAAATTGGCTGTTGTCACATGAAACTCGAGTGTCATGTCGTGTGTCCGTCTCAACCGCGACAACCGTGGAGCCAAGGAGACCATTGTTACAGCACAGGCCATCATGGAACCAAGGAGGCCATTTGGAAGCAGTGGGGCCTTAGGGAACCATGGAGACCATGAGGACACTTTGAGGCTTCGTCTGACCTAAGGCCCATTGTGGCACTGCAGGGCCCTGTGAGACCAAGGGGACCCTGGTGACACTGTGGGGCTCAGTGGGACCAAGGGGCCATGGTGACACCGTGGGGTCTCATGGAAGCAATGGTCTATTGTGACATTGCAGAGCCTTCTGGAATCATGGAGACACCTGTGACACAACAGAACTCATTGAACACAGGGCCCATTGTGACACTGTGCGGCCCCACGGAACCAAGGAGTCCATTGTGACACTGTGCTGCCCCACAGAACCAAGGAGTCCATTGTGACACTGCAGCCCCCATGGAACTGAGGGTTCATGTGACACTGTGGGACCCCATGGAACCAAAGGCTGAATGTGACACCGTGGGCATTCATGGAATACTGGAGCCCATATTGACACTTGAAGGCCTGGTTGAATTCAGGGGCTCTGCAGGAGCCTGTGGAAGCCAGGAGACCATTGTGACACTGCAAGGCCTCCTGGAAGCAAGGGACAGTTGTGACACTGCAGGGCCCCATGGCAGCAAGGGGCCAGTGTGACACAGCTGGGCCTTGAGCAGCCACGGGGACAGTGTGATCCTGAGGAGCCCAACAGAACCAAGGCACCCTTGGGACACTGCAGGACTCTATGGAATCACAGAGACCATTGGGACACTCTGCGGCCTCCTGGAACCAAGGGATCATTGTGTCATTGTGCAGTCCCAGGGAACCAAGGAAACCATTTGGGCACTGCAAGGCCTGATGGAAGAAAGGGATCACTGTGACATTGCAGGGCCCCATGGAAACAAGGGGCCAGTGTGACACTGCAGGGCCCCATGGATCCAAGGGAACAGGGAACAGCTCTGCTAGGCTTGGCCTGACTGGCCCAAGTGACCTTGGCATGTCAAGGGCCTCTTCTCATGTGTCCCTGAAACACTGGTGCTCTGTGCTTTCCTTCCAATGGAAAAGAACTGTCCTTCTCCTCCAGGTGCTCATGGCTGAAATATGATTCCACCTCCAAAATTCCCTCCATTCAGAGATTACTCCGAGACAAAAGTTACCACTACAAAAAAATCTGGCTACCCTTGGCTTCCTGAGAGCCAGCTCTCACCTGCCTTCAAACACTGGTGTCCTGTGCTGTCCTTCCTATGGAAAAGAACTGCCATTCCAGCCCACACATCCATGGCCAAAATTGGTCCTTCCCCTCCAAAATTCTTTCTATGCCAGGGTTTATCCCAGAGGAAAAAAGCTGCCAGGAAAGACAGGCCTGACTTGCCTTGGCCTCTGGTGGTCACCTCTAATTTTCCCAGAAATTATGGAGCTCTTTGCTTTCCTTCCTATGGGAAAGAACTGGCCTTTCCATCCAGCTGGTCATGGCTGAAACTGGGATTCGGTCCCCAACATTTCATATATCCAATGGTTGCTCCCAGATGAAAACTGCCAGGACAGATGGGTCTGGTTGATCTTGGCTTCTGCTGACTACTGCTCAACTGCCCCTTAAGCTCCATGCTTGCGTTGCTATGGAAAAGAACCCTCCTTCTTTCCACGTGCTTATGGTAAAAATTAGGATTCCACTATCAAAATTCCATATATCCAAGGATTGCTCCCAGACAAACCTGACAGGAGAGAATGGTCAGGCTTGCCTTGGCCTCTGGTGGTTGCTGTTCATCAGCCCCAGAAACATGGGGGATCTGTGGTTTCCCTCCTGTGAAGACCATGGTGACACTGTGGGGCCTTGTGAAATGAAGGGATCATTGTGACACTGCAGGGCACTGTGGATCCAAGGGATCATTGTGACACTGCCAGGTACTGTGGATCCAAGGGGTCATTGTGACACTGAGGGGCCTCGTGGCACCAAGGACATCACTGTGGCTCTGTTGGGCCGCAGGGTCCAAGGCCCAGTGTGAAGCAGCAGGGATTTGTGGAACCAGAGGCCATTGCCTGCATCCAGGGCCTCGTGGAGCCAATAGGGCGTTGGGATTCCTGTGGGGCCCCAATGTGGATCCATGGAGACCATTGTGGCATTGCAAGGCCCCATGGAATCCTGGAGACCATGGTGACACTGTGGGGCTCCAGGGAACCAAAGGGCCACTGTGACCCTGCAGGGCCTCATGGAAGCACGGGGCCATTGTGACACTGCAGGAGCAAGGAGAACATTGTGACACTGGGGCCTCGTGGAACCAAGGGGACATGGAACAGCTCTGGCTGGATTGGCCTCCCATGGGCTGCCTGACAGGGACAGCTGACCTTGGAATGTCGAGGGTTGCTTCTCATCTGCCCCTGGAGCACTGGGGCTCTGGGCTTTCCTTCCTTTGGAAAAGAACTATCTGTCTTTCCAGGTAACCATGGAAAAAAATTGGTACTGCCCCTAAAAAAATCCCTATGTGAAGGGTTTGTCCCAGCCAAAAGCTGCCAGGACAGACAGCTCTGGCTGGCCCTGAACTCTGGTGATCACCTCTCATCTGTACCTGAAATACCAGGGCTCTGTTCCTTCTTTCCTACTGTCAAGGGACCGTGGCCAAAATAGGATCTGGCCTCTGAAATTCAGTGTATCCAAGGATTGTTCGCAGATAAAAGCTGTCAGGAGATACAGGTCTGGATGGCTTGGCCCTCCAAAGGCTGTCTCACTAACACTGGGACTCAGTGCTCTCCTTCCACTGGAAACTGTCCTTCTTGTTAAGGTGTACATGGCCAAGATTGGGATTCTACCTCCAAAATTCCATCTAGCCAAGGATTGCTCCCAGCCAAAAGCTGGGACAGACAGTTTAGGGTAGCCTTGACACTGATGATTTGCTGAGACTATGAGCTGAATATTTTCATTTTACAACATCTTGGAGAGGGCCCAGAGATCTCCCAATGTGGAGTTTAGAGGCCTCGGGCACATGGCCAATATATAGGGACAAAGGAGCTCTGTGCTCTGTTGTGTGCAGACTGAGGGCAGTGGAGGAGAGCCCTGGGAGGGATTGAAGGGTGGTTTCAGAGATGGTGGTTATGCCTTAAGTTTTGGGTTTTGTATTTTACAGATTCTCTACTGCCTTGGTGGGTGGCTCTGAGGCTCATGTGGGGTGTTGGTAAGTTCACTTCACCACTGGGTTGGACAGGGCAATCCTTTTCCAGGCTGAGAGCAAGGGACATCAGCAGCTTTGGTCCCCAAATGTGCAAACAATGGCAAATTGAAGAGAGCAAACCGGGACGATGGGACATCAAGATCTGAAGCTGTGGTTGGACAATTGAACCAAGAAGTAAATAGACCAAAACTTATGGGGGTGTGAAAGCTCATGACCGGTCATCCATCTTGAGTCCATCTGGGGTGTAACCACAGTCGGGCTCTTGTACTGCTCCAGGTGTATCCTTTCAAAGGCTTTTTATAAATACCTCCTTTATTCCTTTTAACACTGTCTAGCCTCTGTTCCAGATCAGCCTCTCACAGGCATCAGTGAATGCTTTTGACATAAAAGAAAACAGCTAGAGAAAGGCAAAAAAATTAATGCCAAGTGCAGCTGGGGAGGCCCAGAGTGGACAGCAGGAGAAAGGAATTTCTGTGGCAGGGCAGGGCTGTGGCGCAACACGTCCCCCAGAAGGAGTGTGGAGCAGCCCAAGGCTCTGTGTGTGCAGGCAGAGGCAGGCAGGATGCAGAGCTGTCAGCAAAGGCAGGGCCCAGCCAGGTGGGGCAGCCGGGGGATGAGGACAGCCTGCAGGGACAGAGGCACAGGGCAGGGACACCGTAGGACAACCTGGGCTGCAGAGGGCACAGGCATGTGCAGCAGCTGCAAGGCCCTGACAGAGCCAACTCCTGCAGCACTTTGGCCACGGCTGCTGTCCCTGGGCCTGAGGCCAGCAGGGCACAAGTGACCCTGGCAGCCCTGGGGCCTCATTGGCTCCTTGTCCCTGCTCAGCAGCCTGGCAGGGGCTGCCCCATGGTGCTGCCCTTGGCATTGCACATCCCCACATGCCAGTGCCCCGGGAAGAGCCCTGAGCACTGAGGGAGGGACAGGATGTGCCTTGCCAGGGGCTGGGTCTCAGGCCTTGGCCCTTTGCATTCCTGAAACACATTCAGGTTTGCTCTGCATCAAAGACACCTTTCCCTTGTTTGTCCCCCCCTGTCATCAGTGCCTGCAGAGTTCTGCTCTACCTGGAACCAGGAGAAACTTTCTCGGTCCTGTACCTCAGTGGGAACCATTAAAAGTTCAGGAAACTTTAATGTTTAAATTTAACTTTGAGTTCTTGAGAAGTTTTTAATCACACTCTGAGGGACTAAGTCTGATGTGAACTGCACCAAAGTCCCAAGAGGCTCATTAAAGTCCTGGTGCTGTGCTGTTGAGCTGGTGGCACAGAGGGTGATGCTGGAAACAAAGAAAAGCTTTAAAAACACATTTCTGTGGCTGAGCAGCTCTTCTGCCAGCCCAGCAGGGCTGGGGCACTGCCTGCAGCCAGCGTGGGCACAGCACAGAGGCACAGAGAGCTTCCATCAGTCAGGGCTGGCAAGGTGCTCCGAAGGGACTGGGGCACAATCAGTGCCAGCCCTTGGCACAGGAACCTCTGGCTGCAGGACAATGCAGCTGCAGCTCCTGCAGAGATCTCCTAAAGCTGCACCATCCCAGTGCCTGCAGACTCTGTGAGTACATTCTCTGATTCTCTCTGGTGTTCAGCAGCCAGGGGTGCCCAGGGCTGTCCTGCACAGCAGGGTCCTGCAGCCCAGGGCGCTGTGCTGGGGCAGGGACTCTGCTGCCTGCCAGGGACAGCTCTCAGCCAGCCTTGGCAGCTGCTGACAGCACTGGGGGACAAGGTCTGGGTGCAGGAAGACAGCTGGTAAGGCTTGGAATTGTTCTCCTGGTGTGGGGAGGGTGCTGCATTGCTCAGAACTGCTCCCAGCATGACATTTAACAGCAGAGCATTTCCAAGGATATTATATATGGATCACAGCCAGTCATGTGCGGCACTAAATGTAAAATCTTGGATTTTTAATGTACTGCTCTGGGTTACGTGGATGGGAAATTGCACAGAGATATTAATCTCTCAGTTCAGGTTGTAAAAAGGGAATTTTCTGTTAGATGTTAATAAAGCAGGCAGTGAAAGAAATCAGCACAGGTCCCTTACAGGCAACATCAGTGTCGCTTTTCCAGCCTCCTCAGGGTTGCTGGGACATTGCCATCAGATCCTGCAGAGCCAGAGATGCCCCTGGGCAGTGCCCTGTGCTGGAAGGGGTGTGCAGGGCAGAGCTGAGCCCCCAGGGCTGGGCTGGGCTCTGGCAGCACTGGCAGGGCCCCACCCTGGGCACAGGGAAGCAGCTGCTGGCAGGGACTGCTCCAGGCAGTAGAGCCCTGGGCAGGCAGTGGGGTGAAGGTGCCACCGAGCTGGGCTGGGATATTGAAAGTCCTCTCCAAATCCAAACATTCCATCATTACTGTTTTTACAGATCCCCGTGACCAGCCACAGCAAATGTCCAACAGCAGCTCCATCAGCCACTTCCTCCTGCTGGCACTGGCAGACACGCGGCAGCTGCAGCTCCTGCACTTCTGCCTCTTCCTGTGCATATCCCTGGCTGCCCTCCTGGGCAATGGCCTCATCATCAGCGCCATAGCCTGCAGCCACCACCTGCACACCCCCATGTTCTTCTTCCTGCTCCACCTGGCCCTCACCGACCTGGGCTCCATCTGCACCACTGTCCCCAAAGCCATGCACAATTCCCTCTGGGACACCAGGGGCATTTCCTACACAGGATGTGCTGCTCAAGTTTTTCTGCTTGTCTTCTTCCTTGGATCAGAGCTTGCCCTGCTGACCATCATGTGCTACGACCGCTACGTGTCCATCTGCAAACCCCTGCACTACGGGACCATCCTGGGCAGCAGAGCTTGTGCCCACATGGCAGCAGCTGCCTGGGCCAGTGCCTTTCTCAATGCTCTGCTGCACACAGCCAATACATTTTCCCTGCCCCTGTGCCATGGCAATGCCCTGGGCCAGTTCTTCTGTGAAATCCCACAAATTCTCAAGCTCTCCTGCACCAAATCCCACCTCAGGGAACTTGGGCTTCTTGCTCTTAGTGCCAGTTTAGCACTCAGTTGTTTTGTGTTCATCGTTTTCTCCTATGTGCAGATCTTCAGGGCCGTGCTGAGGATCCCCTCGGAGCAGGGACAAAGGCACAAAGCCTTTTCCACTTGCCTCCCTCACCTGGCTGTGCTCTCCCTCTTCCTCAGCACGACCATGTTTGCTCACCTGAAGCCCCCTTCCATCTCCTCCCCATCCCTGGATCTGGCCCTGTCAGTTCTGTACTCGGTGGTGCCTCCAGCCCTGAACCCCCTCATCTACAGCCTGAGGAACCTGGAGCTCAAGGCTGCACTGTGGACACTGATGACTGGATGTTTTCAGAAACATTAAACTGCTGGCCAGTTTCTGTAAATCACTTTTAATAAAAGTCATATTTTATACTGCTCGTCAGTTTAATTCTCAAGATTTTTTTTTGTTTCACTTCTTTATTATGTCACTGTTTGCACCAATTCTCATATTGTTTCCTTCCCCCTTCTCTGTGGCCACAGACTGCGTCACTGAGCCCCAGGGGGGCCGTGGGCAGGCTGGGGGCAAACAGCATGGCTGGGGCTCTGCAAGGGCCCTGCAAGGGCAGAGGGCAAGGAGCAGCAGAGCAGGGGCTGATCCATCCCCACTGCGCTGCACAGCCCAGCCCAGCGTGCCACAGCGTCCTCAGGCACCTGCCAACAACATCCCCCCTCTGCAGCCCTGGCCTCTGCCCCAGCTGACACAGCCGCCGGCTCCTTGCAGGCACACACACGGCACCACTGGCTCAGGAGCCCCTCTTGGCATTGCACACAGCAGGCCTCAGCACCCACAGGCTCTTGGCGTGGCCACAGCAACCTGAGGGAGCACAAATGCCATCAGCCCCTGGGGACACCAAGGGCTGCGCCATGCCAGGGAAACCTCTCAGCTTTGGCCTGGCCTCTGCGAAAAAGACAAAGTTTGTTCCCAGCAGCTGGAAGTGTCCTGTGCCACTGCAGACATTGTTGCTCAGAGCCAGGGCTGCCTGGCAGACACCCCCAAACTGCCCTCAGCATTTCCTTGGCTTCACCTTTGCTTTCTTCACTCTTCCTGACACAAATTTCTTCCTCTTGCCCACCCGTTCCCTCCCCTGCACACAGCCCATCCCTGTTTGCCCTTTCCTTTCTGGCCACACTCCCCATTTCAGTTCCTCAGCTGGCACCATGGGAAGGTCCCTTGGGCAGCAGGATCATCCTCCAAGTGCTGCAGGAATTGTCTGCAGGCTCCTGCAGTGCCTGGTGCTGCTGCCTTGCCAGAGGCAGCCCAGGCCAGGGGGCACATCTGGGCTGCTGTGTCTGCCTGTGGGGCTCCCTGTTGTGGGCACTGAGGAGGGGCTGCAGAGGCTCTGCAGCACTGACAGGATGGGCTTTGGGGCCTGGCAGGAGAAGCTCAGGGACCTGGGCTGCTGCACCTTGTCAACAGGAGGCACAGGGCTCATCCTGCAACTGCTCCAAGGGTGCTTTCAGAGAATCACAGAATCAGCCAGGCTGGGAAAGACCATGGAGATCATCAAGTCCAACCTGTGCCCTGACACTGCCTTGTCTGCTCTGAGCCTCCTCTTCTCCAGGATAAACAACCCCAGCTCCCTCAGCCACTCCTCACAGCACTTGTGCTCCACACCCCTCTCCAGCCTTGGTGCCCTTCTCTGGACACGCTCCAGCCCCTCCATGTCCTTCCTAAATTGGGGGGCCCAGAACTGGACACAGCAGTCCAGGGGCTTCCCAAGCAGTGCCCAGCACAGGGGAAGAATCCCTGCCCTGCTCCTGCTGCCCACACTGTTCCTGATCCAGGCCAGCAGCCATTGGCCTTCTTGCCCACCTGGGCACACTGCTGCCTCATGTCCAGCCTGCTGTCCATCAGTGCCCACAGGTCCCTTTCTGCCTGGCTGCTCTCCAGACACTCTGTCCCCAGCCTGCAGTGCTGCAGGGCTTGTTGTGGCCAAAGTGCAGGACCCGGCACTTGGACTTGTTAAACCTCCCCTGGTTGGATTTAGGCCCTGGATCCAGCCTGGCCAGGGCCCTGTGCAGAGCCCTCCTACCCTCCAGCACATCAACACTCCCACACAACTTGGTGTCTCCATGGTTCCATGAGGCCCTTGAGTGTCACAATGGTCTCCAGGATTCCATGAGGCCTCCCAGTGTCACAATGTCCCTTTGGTTCCATGGGACCCCTTGGTGTCACAAAGTCCCTTGGATCCTTGGGCCCTGCAGTGTCACAATGGTGCCTTGGTCCCCCATAGCCCTGCAGGGTCACAATGGATCCTTGGTTCCATGAGGTGTGGCAGTGCAGCAACGCTCTCCTTGGTTCCACTGGGTCACAATGGCCTCTTGGTGACAAGAGGCACCATGGTGTCAAACATGTTTCCTTCATTCCACGAGTCCCAGAGCAGCAACACTGGCCCCTTTGGTTCCATGGGGCCCTGCAGGGTCACAATGGCCCCATCATGACATGAGGTCCTGCTCTGTCACAATGCTCTGCATGGTCCCACAAGGCCCTGCAGGGTCACAGTGGCCTCTGTGGTTCCACCAGCACCCAGAGTGTCACAATGGACTCCTTGCTTCCATGGAGCCCCACAGTGTCACAGTGGCCCCTGGGCTCTGTGCTGCCATGTCACACACAGTGTCACCATGGTCCTCTTAGTGCCACCAGGCCCCGCAGTGTCACAATGGCCCCTTGCTTCCCCAGGGCTCTGCAGGGTCACAATCATCCCACAATCAACCAGGCTGCAAAAGACCTTGGAGAGCATCAAGGCTAACTTGGGACCCAACACCACCTTGTCACCCAGACCATGGCACTCAGTGTCACATCCAGGCTGTCTAGAAACACTTCCAGGGACGGTGACTGCCCCACCTCCCTGGGCAGCCCATTCCAATACCCAATCACCCTTTCTGGGAAGAATATTTTCTAATGTCCAGCCTAAATTTTGCCTGGTACAGCTTAGGGCTTTGTCCTCTTGTGCTGTCACTGTTCCCCAGGAAATGAGCCCAACCCCCACCTGGCTGCACCCTCCTGTCAGGGGGTTGTAGAGAGTGATGAGTTCTGCAGTGTATTCAATATCATATATTCACTTGGAATACACTTCTGAAATCTGTGTAGTTTTTAGAACCTTAAACTTTTTAGAACCACAGAATTGGAAATTAAATCCCTTGGGCTTTTCTTGTTTGGCTCTTTTGAACAAATGTTGATGAGCTTTTCTCACTGAATTCCTGAGCTGAAGAGCTCAAGAAAGAGGAGGCTTCTGGATATGTAATACTCATCATCACCCTCCAAGTGACTGAGGATCCATGCTCATCAGAGCAGGAATGAACAGGAATGGGCACAGCTTTGTGTCTATCCCAGCTCTGGGATGGGCCCTGTGCCTAGAGCAGGAGCAGCTCTGCAGGGCCCCAAGGCCGGGGCTGTTGTGCTGGCCTGGGCAGATGGGATGGCAGCAGGGGCTGCAGAGCTCTCAGCACCTCAGGCACAGGGGAGCAGGGCACACAGGGAGCCTCCTTTTGCCTTGGCCAAGCCCCTTCCTTCCCCCATGGCTGGGGCTGAGCCCTCTCTGAGCTGCAGCTGCTGCTGTGCCCTTGGCAGGGGCTGAGGCCGTGGGGCCACTGCCCAGAGCCCCCTGCCCTGAGCAGAGCTGTGGGGCCAGAGCTGGCTGGGCTGTGCTGGCCACAGGCCCTGGGTGCTGCACAGAGCTCAGGGCAGCTGGCACAGCTGGCAGGGAGCTGGGCTGGCCTCAGAGAGCCTGGCACAGAAACCATCAGTGTCCATCTCAGCCTGGCACAGCGTGCAGGGGCAGCACTCAGCCCAGGCCTTGTGGGGCAGGGCCAGCGCCTGTGGCAGGCACTAAAAACAGGCAAGTGCCCCAGAGAGGAGGCTGCTGTGTGCCCTTGGGGGCAGGCACAGAGCAGGCAGGGGGCCCAGGACATTTGTCAGCCGCAGCCTCAAAATGTCTCAATGGTCTCCATGGTTCCTTGAGGCCCTACAGTGTCACAATGGACCCTTGGTTTGATGGGGCCTCTCAGTATCAGAATGATCCCAACATTCCATGGAGCCACACAGCAGCAGTATGGTCCCCTGTTTCCATTAGACCCAGCAATGCCACAGTGGTCTCCATGGTACCATGAGGCCCCACAGTGTCACACTGGTCCCTCTGTGTCACAAGGCCCCACAGTGTCACAATGGTCCCTTGGTGTCACAAGGCCCCACAGTGTCACACTGGTCCCTTGGTGTCACAAGGCCCCACAGTGTCACAATGGTCCCTCGGTTCCATGGGCCCTGCGCTGGTTCATTCCCCCCTGCCCTTCTCAGGACACCCTGACAGCTGAGAAATGCTCCTTGTGCCTCGGCCTTGGCCAACAGCCCTTGGGCTCAGCTCCTCTGGAGCCCATCCCAAACACTGTCTGCTGCCAGGCACTGCTGCTGCCCAACGAGCTCCTGGTTTCTTGAGGAGCAGCCCTGGGAACTGTTTGTGTTCCCTCAGGGGCACACCATCCCTGTTCTCAGCCTGCCAAAGAAAGCTGTTGATGCCCAGTGTGGATGTTCCAGGATGGAACATTGCTGTGCCTAAAGCCCCTCTCTTGGGGCTTTCCTGCCAACAGCGCTGCCAAAGGAGCCCCTTGGAGCTCTCCTGGGCCAGCGCCCTCCCTCTGAGCGGGGCCTCTGCCAGCCGGGAACTCTCCCGTGTGCTGCACTCGGGGCATCCCCAAACAGCGACGGAGCCTGGGCTGATCCCCCCACTCCTCGGGGATCAACTCTTCACCCTCTGGGGAGATGCCAAAGCATCCGCAGGGAGCATTTCCCTGCCCTGCAGGGGAATTTCTCACAGCTCCCCTGCACTGACTCTGTCTGTGTGTGTGCACACCTGAGTGCCTGTGCCCTGGCACATGTGGCAGAAATGCTGCTCTAGGAGGGGTTTGAGTGCCTGGGATATCTGAGTCAGTCAGGAACTGTAAAAAGGGATAAGTCATGAGGTATAAGCTAAGTCAAATGGTGCTAAGAGTTGTTCTTTTCCTAAATTTTTATGTTTAATACAAGTTATAAATTAAATACAACTGTGATTCCTATGTTAAATTGCTAAGTCAATTTATATGTTAGCGTAAATACTGTTATGTGCTGTTCTTTTGCTAAATTGTGACGTTTAAGGTATCAGTTAAGGTTTTGGTATAAGTTAAACCTGGTAAAGTTTGAGCTCTGTTATGCTTTTAGGCCATATTTCTTTTATCCTTTTATCTTTTTATATCTTTTATCTATTTACTGTCCTTTTGTCACACACACACGCACACGGACAGATCCGGGTTCATTTCTGGTTTGATTGCCTGGATTTGATTTGCTTTTGTTGTTGCTTTGTTTCCTTGCTGTGCCTGAAGTGTCCAGTCAGGAGCAGAGTGACTCTTGCCAAGGAACTTTGTCAGGCTGTCCCTTAATATTCCATCTGGTTTTTGCTGATCCCTTGCTGGGGATTTTTTAAGCTCTCTCAGCCCCTTGTTGGTAACAGGGTGAGGGAGCCCTGGCCCAGGCTCTGGCCCTGGGGGACACGGGGACACTGCTGGGGGGTCCCTGTCCCCCTGTCCCACCCCCAGGGCCCCGTCCCCCCGTGCCTGTGTCAGGCTCTGGGGTCCATCTCGTGGAACATCCTCTGGGGGAGGCTGTGGCACCGGGGGCAGGGGGGACCCGGGGGGACAGGGGACCCCAATGTGCAGGAGCAGGGTTGGACTGTGAGGGGGGAGCTGTGAGGGGGGGCTGGGGTGGAGTGACCTCCCCTGGGATGTCACACGGCCTCTGGGATGTCATACAGCCCCTGGGATGTCACACAGCCCCTGGGATGTCATACAGCCCCTGGGATGTCACACAGCCCCTTGGGTGTCACACAACACGAAGTGATATCACACAACCTCCTATGATGTCACATAGCAGCTGGGATGTTAAAGAGTCCTTGGGATGTCACACAGCCTCTCTGTGATGTCACACAGTCTCTATGATGTCACACAGCCCCCAGTGATGTCATACAATCTCCTGTGATGTCACAGAGCCCCCCAGTGATGTCACACAATCTCCTGTGATGTCACACCACCCATGTGATGTCACTCATCCACCTGTGATGTCACGTAGTCTCCTGTAATGTCACACAGCTCCCTGTGATGTCACACAATCTCCTGTGATGCCACACAGCCTCCTGTGATGTCACACAGTCCCTGTGATGTCACAAAGCACCCTGTGATGTCACACCACCCATGTGATGTCACACATCCACCTGTGATGTCACGTAGTCTCCTGTAATGTCACACAGCTCCCTGTGATGTCACACAGTCTCCCTGTGATGTCACACAGCCTTGGCACAGTGCTGGGGAGCCCCAGCGCCCTCCCAGCCACAGCCACTCCAGGTCACCCTCAGTGCAGTACCAATTGCTCCCAGTATATCCCAGTTGCTCCCAGTATATCCCACCTGCCCTCAGCATGCTCCTGGTCACTCCCAGTATGATCCCAGTTTGTTGAGGTCTGTGTTGGAGAAGGGGACAGACAGCACACCAATATGATGTGGAACTGATTCCGATTTATTAAGCAAGTGAAAAACCTTATATATGTTTTCTGTATGTCAGCATAGTTTGTGCCAAAGGCTAAAAATATATCTGTTCATGGTCAAATCTCCAGGTGTTCAGCTTCATCCCTCCCGTGCTGCCAGCAGAACTTCTTAATGATCTTGGTTATCTTTCTTGTGATTCTCTGCTGGTAACCTCCTAACTCGGGCTGCTATGTTTAACATTCCTTTGTCTAGCTTCTGTTCCTTCTGCTTCACATAATTTATGATTAAAGACACATTACAGGATTCTCTTGTACACCTGCTGGAGGCTTATGGCCCCTGTAAAGGCCCCAAGACCAGTCACCCTCAGTGTCATCCCAGTCCCACCCAGTATGACACCAGAGCTCCTTGCAAGCTGCTGTGTCTGCTGCAATTCCCTGTCCCTGCCCATCCTGCAGCAGTCCCGCATTTCCCTGCTGCAGCCTTGGTCTGCAGAGCTGCTCCTGCTCCAGGCACAGGGCACAGACCAAAGCTGGGCAGTGTGAAAAATGACTAAATAATGTTGGCTTTCCCATTTATGTATTGACTTTTGCATCTTGTGATTGATCAGAAATATTTAGATATGGTATACATTATAACTCCTTTTTAGCTGCTTGTTAATATAACATAATCTCACAATTTAAGTACTTTTAGTGCTGCTTTTAGAAATAGTAGTGTAATGGATATAATATCTATGTATCACTTATAGAAATGGTAACATGATGGATAGACCTTAACAAAACATAAGATGTGAAAAAGCTCTTGTGTAACTAAAAGAGAGATCATTAATTGACCAGTCTGAGTGATAACAGTGACACAAAACAGAGCACCAGAGAGGATGGGAGGGGAACTCATTATTTTCTCTTCTCAAGAGGAGTGTGAAACAGCAGGAATTAAATCATGGGAAGAAATAAAATTATTTGATGTCCTACAGATAAGCAAAAATGGGAAAAATCAAACAAAACCAACCACTGTAACATCAAAAACTCCCAAGAATGTTTTAATAATCTATGAGCTAATGAATATGCATGCAATCCCAGCAATGTACCTGTATATAGAGATTTTGATTTCAAGTGCCTTTGTGCTCTTTGGCTGTTTGTCAAAGGCACCCCAGTGCTGAAATTGTCCCTTTTTTATCTCAATATTATGACTAATACTATTACTATTATTAAACTTGTAAAAATTCTGAAGGGTGAATTTTGTTTTTCTGAGGCCTGAGAGCAGAGCATTCAGCTGGTGCCAGCAAGAGGCACCCAGGGCCAGGCTGCTGCCTCTGGCAGCTCCAAGGTTCTCCTTCCAGCCTGCCTCTGCCCAGGCTCCGGCTGCTCCAGGCTCTGCCAGGGCTCTGCTGGGGCTCCACCCTGCCTAAGGCTGGGATCACTCTCACCTCACACTCCCTGACAGCTCTGCACCACAGGAGACCTTGCAGAGCACCCTCACTGATCTTGGCTTTCTCAGCTGAGCAAAACTCTCCTGCAGCCAGAGATTGCACTCAGGGATACAAATCCAAGTGGCAGGAGCCCAAATGCTCTCCAGTCACCACTGAAGGCCTGCATCTGCACAGGGTGTTTGGGCTGCCCCACCACCCCTTTGGTTTTTCCTGCAAATGCCATTGTCCTTTCTGCCTCAAATGGAAGTCACACAGATGGGCAAATCCCAGCCAGTGGGCCATATTCCATAGGCAGTGAGGTCTGGAGAGGATGAGTGAAGAAAAGCCTTCCCCACTTGCAAACCATACCAAAGAAGCCATAAGTGTGCCTTAGCAGCATTAAAAAACAACTGGCAATTCAGAAGGAAATGTTGAGTTTTCTGAAAGAGTCAGAAGGAGGGGAATCTTCCAGATGAGTTGAGGTTTCAGAACCTTATTTATTTACAATCCTAATCTATAATCCTACTCTAGAAAACTACTTAATAATCCTACTCTAAATTCCTACTCTAGATTGGTTGTAGAAGTAATGCCTTGATGTGATTGTCACATCCTTGTCTCCTCGTTCTTCTTCTTCACTGCAACAATCAGTGGCACCAGGCTGGAAGCAGGCTCGATTGATGTTACAAATGGATGCTGCCCACAGGAGAAAAAAACAACAAAATGCAATGAACCATGACATTCCAAGCTCAGTGCTTCACAGGCTCAAACAGGATTCCTCTGATTCCTGGGAAGATGCAGAAAGAGGACCCACAGGCCCATCTGCACTTCAATCTTCATGTGCAAGACCTTGGCATCACAGGCAAACCTGGCCCACAATCCTACTCATCCCTTTTTTCTGGTCTCTTCATCTGGCTGGGATTTTGGCCCTAAAGCCAGGGCTCTAGGAATGGTGCTTTCTGTCCCTGGGGTTTCTTCCTCTCAGCAAACTCTAAGACTCACAGAGGCGCCTCTCTTTGACAGACAGGCACGAATTAGCAGCCTGTGCTAATTTCCACAGGGAGACAGAGCAGTGCCCACCTTTGCATGCCCTGCCCCTGCTGTGCTGGATGGCACCTTCCTTGCCAGCAGGGACAGCCGAGTGGCACTGGCTGCTGCAGCTCCCTCTGTGCCACAGGAGCTGGCAGTGACCCTGGGGCAGTTCCCGTCTGCTTGCCCGTGCCAGGCAGCAGATGGGGCTGGCACAAGTCCCTCTCAGCTGTCCCTGTTTGTGTGGCACAAACCTCGAAGAGTGGGCTGGGGACACAAACCAGGGCCCCTCAGAGGCTCACAGGGAGCCCCCCACAGCCCCTCCTTGCCACAGCCAAATCTCTGACTGCTCGGCCAGGACTGGCTCCCTTGGCTTCTTCCAACACCACTTCACACCTCTGTGCCCCACACTGCTCTACTGCAATTCTTTTGCCATTAGATCCAACTGAACACCCCATCAAATGACAAAACAGGGAGACAGAAACAGTCAGAGGACAGAGCACCTCTCCTCTGAGGACACACTGAGAGACCTGGAGTTATTCAGCCTGGAGAGGAAGAGGCTCCAGGGAGATTTTATTGCCACTTCCCAAAACTTCAAAGTGGCTTCTGAGGGAGGGTGGGACAACTTTTTTAACAGGTCCAGTTACAATAGGACGTGGGATAACATTTATAAACAGAAAGGGGATCAAATCAGAGTAGGTCTAAGGAGTATGGGGCAACACTGGCACAAGTTGTCCCAAGAGCTGGGAGGTGCCCCATCCCTGGAACCATTCCAGGTCAGGTGGGAAGGGGCTCTGAACAACCTGAGCTCTACTTTCAAGTTGTCCCTGCTCATTGCAGGGCACTTGGACCAGAGGAACATGACAGGTCCCTGCCAGCCCAGCCCAGCCCAGGATTGCTCACCATTCTCAGCTGAACAGCACCAAGAGTGCAGCTGAGGACCAGGGGGGCTCATCTGATGCCTTGGGCTCCAGTGCAGGAGAAGCCCATCCCTGGGGCACTGTTTCACCTGCAGCCCCTTTGCATTTTACCTGCAGAAGCTCCTTGGCAGAGCAGCGCCGTGCCTCGTCTGTCTGCAGGCAGCAGCTCAGGAAGTCACGCATCAAAGGGGAGAACAGGTTGGGCTGCTGCAGCTTTGCTCTGCCTCCTGTGCCTATCAGCAGTTGAGGCTGGAGAAAAAGGCAACACCAGGCTCCACCTGCTTCTTTCACACCTGCAACTGCTCTCCCACAGCTCATTCTTTCACCTCCACTCTGCACTGGCACTTTCTGCCCTGCCACACAGGCACAGATGACTTTCCTATACCAACATAAACCCAAAGCCCAATGCAGCCACAGCTTTTCCAACATCCAGGACATCTTGCCTTGGCAGCTCATTTCATTGACTGTCTTAGTGAGTGGGATCTACATCAGTAAAAGTACATTTGCTTCTCTGCGGATTCACAGCAGCTTGACAGGCTTTTTGGAAGAGGGACTTTGCTATTCTAACTAACTCTACAGTTTCCAAGGGTGATTACAAGAAAGGCATCTCTGCAGTGCTTGTTGGTCCCTGAAGCACAGCTGCCATAAAACAGAACTCATCAAGATTTTGTCCTGTTTTTGGTTAAAGATGGAAAAAGCAAGCAGAACTGCTGGGACATTGTTTTGAAATAAAATTGATACCAGGAAGGTCCATCCTCCATTTCTAAGGATCTTCATTACATGTTTAACCTCTCCACTGAAAAATTCTTGTGCTTCAGAGACAGAGCTCTAGGAGTGTTTAAAAATCAATTGAAAATGTCAGGCATGTCTGGAGGCCAAAATGGCAAGTTGCTGAACTGATTACCTGCCACTTGCCTTGTGATGCAACCCAAATTACAGCAGCTGCTGATGTGCTGCAGGGACATTTCCAGAAGGGGACCTTGGTGGCAGTGGTGACAGCAGATGGCAATGGGATTTTGTCCATTGGCACAGAGAACATGGCACAGGTGAGAAAGACAGCGGGATCAGAGAGTGTTTGCACCTTACCTGGACAGGAGTTCCATTCCAGTGAGGAACTTCTCCTTCCACCATTTCGATGCCCACAATTCCCAAAGACCAGATGTCCACTTTGGGGCCATATGGGTGACCTGTCACCACTTCAGGTGCCATCCACCCACAAGTGCTGACCACTGAGTTGTGTGCAGTGTTCTCAGGGCTGAGCTGAGCAAAGAGGCCAAAGTCACCTGTGGACACAACAACACACCATTGAAGCCAGCTCAAATTAGGAAAGCAAGCACAAGAATTCCCCACTCTCAGTCTGAGAATGTGCTGTTGAATCTGCTGGAGAAATGTCCATGCTCTCTTTCCTCAAGGCTTTAGCCAAGGAAGTCTGGTATTGCAAATTGCAAAAAAACCCCAGGTTTTTAAACACTGCTCACAGCAGTGGCCTTTCTTCCCCTGAATGTTTAGATTGCAGCTCCCTCTCTCTGGAAGGGAAACACACAGACCAACACCACTCTTGACTGCTTGTGGTTCCTTGTCAAACCTCTGTGCACGTTGCAGCTGTGCCTTCAGCTTGCAGCAGTGGCCCCTGCACTCCAGCAGCACCATTTTTGGGGAGCTGGCCGTCACTCCAAGCAGCCCCACACCTCACATCCCTGCAACACTGCACCTGACCAAGGATATACTGACCCAGCTTGACAGAGCCATCACTTCGGAGAAGGATGTTGCAGCTCTTGACATCTCCATGGATCACGTGGTTCAAGTGAAGAAACTCCAGTCCTTTCAGGCACTGAGAGAGAAAACAGAAACAGGAGGGAATAATGAGTGATGTGAATTGATCACACAAGGAAGGAAAGAGCTCTAAAAGATTCCCTTTCCAGGCCAATGGGGAGGAATGTCAGAACACAGTGCCATTGAGAGCAAGAGCTTGCTGCTCCAACAGCAGCAGAGCAGCACCTTGGTAAGGGAAGGCATGTCAGCTTTGGAAAGGGCAACAGCAACTGCTGTTGTAGACTGTGCCCTGCAAACCAGCCACAATGACTGCTGCTGCACTGGATGTGCTCAGAAGCAAACAGCACTTTGGCTGAACTGCTATCCTTTTCAGATGAGGACTGAGAGAAATGAGTCTCTCTTTTCTCTTAGATTTTCATTTCAAATCCTGCCACCTGCACATTTACTTTTATAGGCAAGGAATGCAGTGCAGACAGGCTCCAGGTAAACATTTAGAGAGGCAAGGTGGAGAACAGTAACTACAAGTACAAGAGACAGAGTGAGAATACAGGAGCAGGAGATGAGAGTGCAGGAACTGAGTGCAGTGAGTTCTGGGACACTGGCAGGCACTTCACTTGAGATGCTCTTGCTTGCCCATAGCACAGCAGCAACACAGAAACAAAGCTTGGCACATGAAATCTCTCCAGTTCTGAGCCCCTGTTTCCCAGACAGCCCTGCCCAAGCCTTCAGAGGCACAGGTGGGATCCCTGACCTCCCGACTGATGGCTGCCATCTCATCTTCACACAGGTAGGTCTTGCTGATGACATTGCTCAGAGTGCCTCCGTCCATGTACTCCATCACCAGCCACAATTGCTTACCCACAAGGTAGCTGAAAGAAGGAAACAAGGGTGTGCAGATGAACGTGCATGGCTACGTTGTTGTTTGCAACAGCAATTGGGTTGATTCTTGTTTCCAGGTGCCTTGGTGACAAGGGCAGAATAAAAGGAATAGACATTCCCTCTGGGATGTGCAGTGTTTGCAGTCTGTGCAGTCTCAAGGACAAAGGCACAGCTGTGAAAATGGAGATGTCTTAGATGGCCAGCAAGTGAAAAATGCAGTTCACTAACAGCCCAGATAAAAACCTGCCATGCATGGTATTTCTGGAAAAAAGCACCTAGTCTTCCTGGCATGAAGAGCAATGCAAAAGAGGGGACAAAATCCAAGGGAAATCCTTGTTAGTTCATCTGGATATAAGAAGACATTTGAAGACCCCAAAACAATGTGGTGGCAGTGAGCTTACAGACTATTGATTTAGTAAGATATGGCTGACCCAAGATTTTGAACAATTGTCAAACTCCATGTGCCAGGGAAGACTCATGCAGACAAGGTGCACTGTGTTCCCATCCACTGGAGGTGAGCAGAACAATGCTAATTAACCAATAATTAACAGCTCTAATTTCTGCCAGTGACCAAAGTGGGTTTTTACCTTGCCTGTTGGCAGTATGTAAATAAACATTCCTGGGACAAAAGAACAAAAACTCACCTGTCTAAACAGTTGACTAGGTTGGGATTCCGATTCATCTTCAGGACCATGAATTCATTGACTTTTAGTTCTTTTTCCCTCAGTCCATGGAGATTTATTTTCTTGATGGCCACCTAAAATGACATTGAAAATCAGTAACTTGAGAAGTTGGTGGCACCAGACCAAAATACTAATGTAAAAAGTGATTTTGCAATGACAGAGCTGAGCTGTGCAAAAGTGCCTTGTGATTAGACATTGGAGTAATTAGGAATTGACATTCCAACAGCCCATTGCTCTGCTCCCTTGGGGCCAGGTATAGGACACATGGTCACTGATGTTTTGTTTTGTCCACTTGGTAACAATGGTGTCTCAACTATTAGCCTAAAGCTCTGACCACACTCTCTGCTGCTGTGTCTGGGATTCAGAAGAAGCAATTCATGCCTTGGTATTCTGTGGATGCATCGTGGGCTGTGAGCAGGGCTTAGGGCTTTTTGGGATGCCTTGCAGATCTTTTCCTGCATGCAATTCCCAAATGCAGCACTGCATGTGGCTGAGAAGCTTCCACCAATATTCAGATTCAGGATTTGCTGGCAGACAGAAATAAGAATTCAGGATTCTTAAGCTGCAGCCTCAAAGAGCAGTGAGTGCTCTAAGGCACTCCCTTTGTTTCAGCAATTGACAGAGAGGGAACTTTCCTTCTCTGAAAGGAACTGCTGCCTTCCTTGCCTTCCTTCTGGCAGCTGAGAAATGACAAAGACTGTCCCAAATGGATTTTGCAGGCTGGCACTAGTCTGTGCTTCTTCTGCCTGTCCTGCACAGCTCCAGCCAAAGCTGCAGCCACAGCTGCCACCAGAGGGGAAAGCCCTGGAGAGCTGCAGAATCTGCAGGGGCTCTTGACATTTACCTCTCCTTCAGTGACAGTGTCGAGTGCTCGACAAACCTCTCCAAAAGTCCTAGAAACAAAAGAGCAGCAGAGAAAGGAGAAGTCATTTAGATGTTGGAGTGAAAGCCAGCCCAGACAGGAGATGTCTGCTGTAAGTGCCTGAAACCTGCAGGATGCAGGAGGGCTCTGCCAGAAGGCAGATGATGCATTTTCCTCTCCACTGCAAGGGCACTGGGCCTGTGCCTGGAGTGCTGGGGTTCACTGCCTCAGCTCACAAAGAGAGCTTATTCTTTCATCTTGGGTTGCAGATTCTAAACTATGCAGTTCTTATCCTGACCACAGAGTATTTCCTTCAGCAAACTTTTGCAAAGAATTATTCCTGAGAACTGTTATTTCAAAGCAATCAGGGAGTAGGTTGCTCTTTCAGGCAAGCAAGATTCTTCTCCTTTCATTGGTATGCCTCTATGATTTGGAGATGTAGAAAAATGCTAAAGGAATGAACACAGAAGTGTCCCACACTTGAGAGATAAGGACATCTGCCTGGTGCTGTTCCTTGCTGCAGGCAAGACCTTGACAGCATGGAGATGTCTTTGACAATGCCTTCTGACCACACTCACAAATTCTGACCAGTACTGAGAGGTGGCACAATCGAACCCCAGTGTCTGAATATGTTTACAGCTTGCCTGACTTCAGCCTTCATAAATATCCCACCAGAAATCCTCCTGGCTCAAGGCTTTGTAACAGTAACTGGTTGGACTCACCCGCTGCCAATATTTTCCAGTTCCATGTATTTCACCCTGGGATTTTCTGTGTTCACTGTTTTCCCTGAGGGAAAGAAAAGGCAAGATACTCCCCTTAAAGCAGTGATCCCTCCTTCCAGGAGATACAAGAGACACCCGCAGTGCCTGAGGCTCTGAACACTTTGTGGTGGGCTGGGTAACAACACTAAGCACCAGACTGACAGCTCTGCAGCACAGATGGCCAGCACAGAGACTGATTCCCTCCAGCAGTGCCTCTGGCCAGTCCTGAATGTTTCTGGGACACCAAACTCAGCAGGAACATTTGGTACAGCTGTGCTGACACATGCACACAATGCACTGTCCCCCAGATTAGAAATACTCCAGACATACTCAGTAGCTCCAGGGACTTCTCCTCACTCTCCTGTTGCTGAGCAGCAGCTGTGTCAGTGCTGGAGATGAACAAACTGCACTGGCTCCACTTCTCAGCCTGGGCAGCAAAGGTTCCTTCACACAACGCTGCTGCTGCAGCTGCAGCTGGTGCCGAGACAGAGCCTGTGTAGATCTGAAACAAGCAATGAGTTTGTGTGAGAAAGGGGGCTGGCAGAGATTGCCCCAAGATCTCTTTTCAAATGAAGGCCCTTAGGAAGATGCTGACAGCCACATGCAGGGCTCTTCAAATGGATTATTTGGATGTCCACTGCTCAAATTGAATGGGTCAAATCCAAAGGCTGGTTTTACTCAAGTTCATCACCAGATTCATATTCCATTTTCATGAATTTTCTGAAGGATGACTGCCACAATGCCCATTCCACTTCCTCCCAAGGATTTCTTTCCCCCTGCAAGGCCTGCAGACACACTTGCAGCTCCTTGTTCCAATGTCCTACCTCCTCCCACTGAGTTGCCTTCTCCTCCTCCACCATCTTCAGCTCCTGGTCACCCTGCAGCACTTCTGGTGGGGACAGTTGCTGTGCCTCACGCCCACCTTGGGGCTCTTGGTTGCCACTCATTTGCTGCAGGGCTTGGCAGGCTGCTGGCTGAGATGTCAACACTGGCACCTCGAGTCAAAGAGAAGAAAGCAGTCAGAGACTTCAGCTTGTACCTGTCAGCCAAGAGTCATTGACTGTGAGGAAATGGAAAGAACACATTTACAAGGGACACAAACAGCTTCTTTTAATCCTGCATCTGGGTCAGCATTTTTCCCTGCAACAACACCTCAAGTAACAAGGAGAGCAGGAAGAGGCCAGCAGGAATCCATTTGGATGACTGCTAGCCCAAAGGCCAAAGGACTGGTCCCACTGTGCAGGGCAGCAGCTGAGATTCAGCACATCAGGAAGTGTCCTGCAGAGTGGCTGTGACAGACACTACAGCAGGATGGCACTCAGAGGCATCACCCCACTTGCCTGCTGCGGTGCAGTGGAAAGGCAAGAAGGGCAGGAATCACCAGTTTGAATGCTGCAGTGGCTGTCACTGTTTCACTCACTTGCTTTTGTAGATCCTGGAGCAGGCGATTATGTTTCTCCCTGATGATTTTTATTTCTCCCTTCATCCTATTCATCCTTGCCGTGAACCTTGCCTTAAGTCTAGTCTCAGCTTCCTGCAGCTCTGCCTGCAGCTGTTCCTTGAACTTCTGTAAAATACCAGAGGGAGGAAGTTTCATGAGTGCAGTGCCTGCCACTCTTTCTCTCACCTGCTTTTGTTGATCGCCCCTCTGCTGATGGAGATTCAGCTCTTCTTGGATGCTTCTCCTGTCTTCCTTGTTCCTTCTCTTTACTGCCTCCATGTCACTCTGAGCTTTGGGCAGCTCTGATGGAGGATCTGCCTTGATGCTCTGTACACACAAAAATGCAGAGTAAGTGACTGGGAGCTGCCACCATGCTCAGCTGTTTCCTCTTTCAGCCCCCAAATCACATTTATTCAGATATATAATTTTGCTTCCCTAGCCAGCTCTGCTTCCACTGTAACCCTCCTGTCCCACTGCTGATCTCTGCAGATTCCAAGGCTCTGAGCTTCCAGTGCCTCTGGCACTCCTGGCCTCCTCAGTCCCAAGAGCTCTGTTTTATGCCCCTCTTGCTGCCCTTCACTCTGTCACCTGGCTAGCCAGGATTACCTGGCCATTCTGCAGTGCCTCTTCCACCTGCTGCCTGAGCTGCTCCTGCTGCTCTTGGGCTGGCAACAGCTCTCCCTGAGTCAGCCATGGCATCACTGATACAGCACTCTGCTCATGCTCTTTCTCTAGAAGGGCCTGCACAGAAAGCAAGAGAAGATGGCTTTCAACTTCCCATCCAGCATTTGTGGGCCAAGACTCCAACACTGATGGGCTCACACCTTCCCAAAGCTCTGTGCTGCTGCTCTCCTGGCTCATGCCCATGGGGAGGCACAGATTCCAAAGTGACACTAGCAGTTTACAACCAGGGTCCATCTGGGACTGCAGCTGGTCCATGTGGGACAGCCTCTGAGGCAGCTGTCAGGAAAGGGCTGGCATTTCTCAAGGCTCTGCTGAGGGCCTCCCTCCACTTCTGCTGTGTCCCATTTGTCTTTCCCTACTGACTGACAGCCAGCCCTGTCCCACAGCTCCATCCTGTCTCTGCAGGTGGCTTCTTGTGTCAGCTCACCCCTTAGCTGAGACACTTGTGGAGTTCATGTTCTCTTCAGGCCTGCACCACCATTCCTGCCTTTCTCACATCTAGACTCTTGTCAGAAATCCTGGTCATTCAGGAGGTAAGGATGTGTGCAAAGATCTTCTGATGGAGGTCAGAGAGCCTCTATGGTCACTTCAGTTGATGGAGAAGGACCAAGGTGTTTATCCTCCCTGTTCTGTACACTGAGAATTCTCTCATGCATGTTTGACCAAAGTCATGTAGGACATCCATAGAACATGAGATTGTTCCACCTCACGAGGACAGGCAGAATTTTGAAGAATAAACTGTGGGCTTCAGGGCAGAAGAGACTGGCAGAGGAAAACAGCTCTGAGGGGAAAAAACAACCATCCCTAAAAAGGGAAAGCTCTCTGCTTGCTCAGGATCAGTTGGCAGGAGATGTCTCTACTCTTCTCCTGACAGGGATGCCTTTAGGTGAGCTTTGCACCTCCAACTACCTTGGGCCACTGCCAGGAAAATTCAATTATGTCAATGTCACGGATGCTCAGGAACTTGCAGCTGTGCCTTGCAATAAAGGCAGCAGCAGCACCCACAAGTGCTGGACTGTCTCTTAATGTTCCCTTACTGCCTCAGAAGGAAATGCACTTACTGTCTGGGAATGGTCAGGCTGTGGGGTGAACACAGCTGCAGGGATGTGCTCATTTGCCTCATTTGGCTTCTCTCTGGCCACATCTCCAGGAACATTGGGAGCCAGACGAGAGTCTGCTTTGGGTTCCATGCTCTGTGGACACAGAGAAGCATGAGGGACAGGCCATAACCTCTCATTTCTTACCTAATTTCTATTCATCTCTACAACCTGCTCTGCTACATCAGCTTGGATAGCAATGGGATTCTAAGACACTGCAAGGTAATTAAAATGGGATACTTCCACAGAACTGCCTATGGCTCTGAATTCCATATGCCATGCTGGCTCCTATCAGCCAGCAATGTTTTCTCTGTAAGACGGATCTCTG
>JAGMWU010000175.1:18392-31722 GCA_018697195.1 Certhia americana | reverse complement strand
GGTGTGGGGCTGCCGTGGGGCGTGTTGGGGGGGGATAGAGGGGGAGATGTGGGGTGAGATGGGGCCAGAGTGGTGGGGTATAGGGCGGAGATGTTGGGGTGAGATGGGGAGAGTTGTGGGGTATAGGGCGGAGAGGTGGGGTGAGATAGGCAGGGATGGGAAAAATGGCGGAGATGGGGGTGCGATGGCAGAGGGTGTGGGGTATAGGGCGGAGATGGGGGTGAGATAGGCAGGGATGAGGGGAAATATAGGCGGAGATGTGAGGGTGGATAAGCCGGGAATGAGGAAAATATAGGGCAGAGATGTGGGGTGCGATGGCAGAGTGTTGTGGGGTACTAGGGGCGGAGATGTGGGGTGAGATAGGCAGGATGCGGGAAATATAGAACGGCGGGAGGAGTGTGGGGGTGAGATGGGGACAGGGTTAGGGGGAATATAGGGCAGGATGTGGGGTGAGATGGGTTCTCAGAGTGTGTTGGGTTTATAGGGCAGAGATGTGGGGTGAGATAGGCGGGGTTGGGGGGATAAGGGCAGAGACAACCTTTACACAGTGGAAGGTGCTGGGATGGTTGATGACGGTTTCCCCGCTGCCTGATGTATCTCGTTTCTCCATCCCGTCCCCGTTTTTTTTTTTTTTGGGGGGGGGTTCCCGAGTTCCATGCCCTCCCCTGTGCCCAAGGGAGGCCCTGAGGGCGGGCCGACACGACGAGTGTAGCAGGCACGGACCCCCCGAGGTTCTCTGGTTAAGGGGCAGGAGGGCACCCATGGTGCACGGGGGACGGGTGGGGGGGGGAATGCACCGTGGGGGACATTGTGCCCCCCCCTGGCAGGAGAGGAGCCACCTGAGGTATTTTTCTGCCCGAAACTGGTTGGAAAGTTGCCCAAATGTCCCCGTCTCCCCAAGGAGCAGCTAGCGCTGAACACCATAGAGGGTTGGGGGTGCACACGGGGAACCTGGGGGGTCACACGGGAGGGGTGTGGGGACATGGAGGACACGGGTGGAGGGGGGTGGGGACGCAGGAATGGGGCACAGATAAGGGGCACGGGGTAAACAGGAGGTGCTTGGGGACATGGGGGACAGGGACATTAAAGGGATGTAGAAAAGGGTTATTTGGGGCTGGGGGCGAAACACGAGGGCAGGGCGTAGGAAACTGGCAGGATGGGGGATGTCAAGGCAGTGGGACAGTTGTTTCAGCAGGGGTGGGACAAGAGTGGGCTGGGGGTATGAGGGGACAGGGGAAACAAATGCGGTTCGCTGTCCACCCCCCAGTAAATCGCCTCGTCCTCATCACCTTTGAGAAACACGACGGTGGTCTCTGCTCCAAAAAACAGGTGGGGGGGGTGCGAGGGGGGGTGCAATGGGGGGGGGCGTGGGGGTGTCCTGGGGGCTCCCTGACCCCGTGTCCAGGCCGCAGAACGGGTCGGTGATCCTGTACAACCGGAAAAAAGTCAAGTACCGCAAGGACGGATATTGCTGGAAAAAACGCAAGGATGGGAAGACAACACGTGAGGACCACATGAAGCTGAAGGTGCAGGGGGTGGAGGTAGGAGGCAGGGGGGCCCCAAAACAGAGCCCCCCCCTCCCCCGCCATCCCCCAAATAAAACATCTGATGCCCCCATCCCCCCCAAAAAGCACCCCTTTCCATAAAACTGCCCCTGGTTCAGGTATGGGGAGCTGGGAAGGTGCAGGGAGGGGCTGGAGGGTGTCAGGACACCCGAGAGGGGTGTCAGGGGATGCCTGGTGCCCTGAAGGGACAGTGTTGGTCTGGTGGGGCTGGTTTAGGTGCTCCATGATCCCCGGCTCTGTATCTAGGGGTGCTGAGAGCATCCTAGTGGTTTGGGGGTGTTGGGGTTTGGGGGTGTCAGGGCCACCAGGGGCTGCTTTTGGGACGAAGGGGATCCTTAGGGGAGGCAGTTTGGGGGTTTCAGGCTCCTCCAGCCAGGCAGCTGAAAATCTGGGGTCCCCCATGCTCGGATATGACGCCCCTGCAGGACGCGGGGACGCCCCCACCCCCAAAAGGCTGTTTTGGGGGTTTTCACCAAGGTCTCAGGGTCTCCCAATCCGTGCTGTATCCCCCCCCCCCCAGTGCCTCTACGGCTGCTACGTCCACTCCTCCATCGTCCCCACCTTCCACCGCCGCTGCTACTGGCTGCTGCAGGTAACGGGGGGGGGGTCCCCTCCCCACCCTCAGCCTAGCCGTGCCCCCCAGCCCCTGCCTGCAGCTGCTCTGTGTGCCCCCCCAGAACCCCGACATCGTGCTGGTTCACTACCTGAACGTGCCAGCCATGGAGGAGTGCGGCCGGCCCTGCGCCCCCCAGCTCTGCAGCCCCCCCCCTGTGCGCCGGGGCCCCCCCGATCTGCGCCGCCAGCGCCGACCCCCGCGAGTGGCTCAAGTGGTCCCAGGAGGAGCTGGTGGCCCAGCTGCGCCCCATGTGTGAGTTGGGGGGGGCGGCGGGGGCTGCCCCAGAGACTTTTCCAGGGGGATTTTAGCTGCGGTTCCTGGGGAGAACTGGGGGTGTGGGAATGCGAGGAGGGGCTCGGCGTGGTGGGGGGGGAGGGAGAGGCGCCCTAAATCTCTTATTTTGATGGATTTGTTGTCGCTTTTCTCAAAGTCTGTATTCTGAAAGTTAGGATAAAGTGGGGCTGGGGAGGTGGAGGATGCCCCCAAACCCCCTTTGTGGGATTTTGCCTCCCTTTTCCTGTGGGATGCAGTGGGACTGCAGCAGTGTGGGGCTGTTTTGGGGGGTGGTGGGGAGGACACCCCAAACCCCTTAATTGAGGAATTTTGGCTTTGCTGTCCTGCAGGATGAAGTGGGGTGTGTGTGGGTGTGTCTCTTTGGGGGCGGGGTGGGCTGGATAGAGATCGCACTGCACAACGGCCCTTCCTGAGGGATTTTCCCCCCCCCCCTCTCCCGCAGTCCACGGGGTGAAGTGGGGCTGTGGGAATGGGGGGGCTCCCCCCGGGCTGTCCCTGGAGCAGCTGGTGCAGCACGTCCTGGAACGGCACCAGGCCCGGCCGCCCCCCCCGCACCCACGCCTGCCTCTGCGCCGGGGGGCTGGGTGAGACAGAACCCCCTCGGGACCCCCTGAATCCCTGGGGACTCCACTGGGACTTCCTGGGGCTCCTCCAGCTCAACAGGACCCCCAAACCCCTGGGGATCCCACTGGGACTCACATAACTCTGGCATCTCCTCCAGCCCTTCCTGGGGTACCCCTGAATCCTTCCTGGGATCCCCCCAAACCCATTGCATGCCCTGAACCCCCCTTGGGAATCCCCAGAACCCCCTGGGACCCCAGAACAGCCCCTGGGACCCCAAACTGTCCTTTGGACCCCTGCAAAGCCCCTGGGACAGCCCCGGATTCCTCTGGTCACCCTGAACACACTTGGGACACCCTGAATCTCTTTGGGACCTTCCCAAATTCTTCTCAGGACTCCCCGAAATCTCCCTCCAGACCCTCCCTGTCCCCTGCTAACGCCCCCTCCCCTTTCCCCCCCCACAGGCACTCCCGGCCACAAGTGCGGCAGCACCAAGCACCGCATCATCTCCCCCAAAGTGGAGCGGGGGGGCGAGGGGGACGCGCTGGGGGACCCCCCCAAACCTGCCCCCTCCTCCCCTGACACCACCCAGCCCTCCCCAGGCCTGGGGGGGGACACGGCACCCCCCGAGGGGCCCCGAGCCCCCCCGTTTCCCCCCGCGGGGGGGGCTGCCGCTCCTGGTGGTGGCCAGTTTGGGGGGGGGGGCAGCGCCGGGGGGGCCTGAGCAGCCACTGGGTCTGACCCCTAGCCAGCACCTGGTGACCCCTGAGGGGACCTGTCCCACCGCACCACCCCCCCCAGCTGCCTTTGACCCTGACTGCTTCCTCAACAGCCCCCGCCGCGGGCAGACCTATGGCTGTGAGGCCGAGGCCCCCCCCGGCGCACCCCCCCCGCCCCCAGCTGTGCCCCCAAAGCTGGAGGAGGAGGAGGAGGAGGAGGAGGAGGAGGAGGAGGAGGAAGAGGAGGGAAAGCAGGGCACGGTTCCCCAGGACCCTCTCTGTGAACTCAGCGCCGCCCCCCTGTCCCAGCCCCATTTCCCCCTCCCCTTCCCTGAGCTGCTGCTGGGGGACACAGGGGTCCCACCAAACCCGTGTGAGCCCCCCCCCACCCCCCACCCCCCCTCTTCCCCCACGGGCCCCCCCAGCGACCCCCCTGTGGCCATCACCGATTTCTCCCCGGAGTGGTCGTATCCTGAGGTGAGCGCCCTTTGGGGGGGTGTCCTCCCGCTCACCCCCTCTCCTCCCATCCCCGGGGGTCCCAAGTGAACACCCCCGTGTCCCCCCCAGGGCGGGGTGAAGGTGCTGATCACGGGCCCATGGGGGGACCCCGGTGCCTACTCCTGTCTCTTTGACCGCACCTCGGTTCCGGCCGCGCTGGTCCAGCCGGGTGTCCTGCGCTGCTACTGCCCCCGTGAGTGTCCCCGAGACGGGGTCCCCGCTCGTGTGCCCCTTCCTGCACTGCTGACCCCCCCTCTGTGTCCCCCCTGCAGCCCACGAGGCCGGAGTGGCCGCCCTGCGTGTGGCCTGTCCCCCGCGGCTGCTCTCAGCCGCCGCCCCGTTCGAGTACCGGGCACGGGGGGCGGCGCGGGGCCCCCCTGGGGCACAGCTGGACTGGCTGGCACTGGACGGTGAGTGAGGACCCCCCAGAATGGGACAAGACTCCCCCCTGAAGCAGCTCATGCCCTCAGGGAGTGGCATGCAGACACCTGGTCCCCTTGTGGCGACCCCAAACCTGTCCCTTCCCCTTATGGGGTGATGCTGTTTGGGATCAGGGAGTTCGGGGGGGGCCTCTGGCTGCCAGGGTGCCCCCCTGACCCCCAGGTCCCCCCTCTCGCAGAGGCCCAGTTCCGTCTGTCCATCCTGGAGCGCCTGGAGCAGCTGGAGACGCGTCTGGGGGCTCTGCCCCCACCTGCCCCCCTTCCGCCCTCACGGGGAGCCCCCTCTGAGACCTCCCCCGAGCAGGTGAGGCCCCCCCCAATACCTGAATCACCACGTGGCCCCTGTAGATTCCTGTGTCCACTTCTGTCCTAGTGTGCTTTGATGTCCCCGATGTCCCCTAAACATGCCCTGGTGTCCCCTGTACCTGCTGGAGTTGATGTTCCCTGGGATCCCCCATTGTACCTTCACCTTTATTTGGGTCTCCTGACGTTCCCTGATGTCCTCTGATGTTCCCACTACCTTGTCGTGTCCCCCAGTGGCCTGAAGTTCCCTGGTCACTGTCTTCCCTTCCCTGTCCCTTGCCACCTCCCAGGAGTCCCTCCCACCCCCTATGCCACCCTCTCCCTGTGCCCTGGCGTCCCCTGACGTGCTCCCTGGGGCCAGGGGCCAGGGTCATCCTTTGAGGCACGGGTGGTGGCCATCTGTGAGGCCATGATGGCACGGCCAGGCTGGCCATCGCTGGGGACATCGGGGACCTCGATGCTGGCACATGGAGTGACGTTCCGTGGCATGACACTGCTGCACCTGGCGGCCGCCCAGGGCTACGCCAGCCTGGTGGAGGCTCTTCGGCGCTGGCGGTGAGCAGGAACACCTGGGGGACACCTGGGGGACACCTGGGGGCAGCAGGGCTGGTTGGGGATGTGGCATGAGATGGGCATAAGTGATGGGCATCCCCCCAAGCAATGTGCCTAGGTAGAGGTGACCCTCTGCAGGCTGTGTCCCCGAGGGGATGTCACAGCTGTCTGTGTCCCTTTCTGTCCCTGCAGGGCTCTGGCAGTTGACAGCCTGGAGCTGGAGCAGGAGATCGACCCCCTCAATGTGGACCATTTCTCCTGCACCCCCCTGGTAAGGGGGGCACTGGGGACACGGAGGGCACTGCAGATGTGGTGGTGACAGTGGGGACACGGTGGCAGAGCTGGGAATGGCACCAAGGGGATGGGGTGCGGGGTGGTATCTCAGGCAGGGATGAAGGGATACCAGGCAGGGATGGCATCTCGGGACAAGGGGACGCCTTGGGGACGTCCTGTTGACGCGTGCCTCTGTGTCCCCAGATGTGGGCGTGTGCCCTGGGGCACCGGGAGGCGGCAGAGCGGCTGTGCCGCTGGGACCGGCGGGCGCTGGCCGTCCCCGACACCCTGGGGCGGCTGCCGTTGGCCCTGGCACGTGCCCGCGGCCACCTGGCTCTGGTCACCCGCCTCGAGGAGCTGCAGGTGTCACCCGTGTCCCCACGCTGTCACCTGCCCGGCCTGTGCATCCCCTCCCCGCTCTCTGCCAGCCCTGACACAGGTATGGCCCTGGTACCTCCCTGTCCTCTGTCAACTGTGTCCTGTCCTGGCCTCCTGGTCACCGCCACCCTGGTGTGGTCACTGTCACTGTCCCCTCGCTGCTTCTGACCGCTGTCACTGCCATCATATTCCCTCTCTGTTCCCCTGTCCCCTTCTGTGTGCACCCAGGGCATCACTGGTCCCCTCCTGCTTTTTCCCCCTCTGCCCCCCACCACGTCCCCTGTCCTCCCCCAGCATCTTTGTGTCCCCAGGTGTCCCAAGTTCTCCCTCTGTGTTGTCCCCCCCTCCTGTGTTCCCTGTGCATCCCCACGTCCCTCCCCCTTGTTCTCTGTCTCCGCAGCTTCTTTGTGTCCCCAATATGTCCCCATGGTATCCCCTGTCCTCTTGCTATACCCTGCATGTCCCCCCTTCCCCTTGTGGTGTGTCTCTCCAGGACTAAACCCCTCTGCCATGTCCCCTTTGTCCCCAGGGCTGAGCACAGCCAGCAGCCTGTCATCCCCATCGGGGCTCTCGGAGGGTCCTGGCTCCGTCCTGCTGCCCCCTGGCCCTCCTGGTCCCTCCGAAGATGAGAGCTGGGGGGTGGCAGTGCCCCCCAGCCCCCCTGAGGATGCCCTGGCCCCACCCTCCGACACCCTGCAGGTAAAGGCAGGGGACAGGCTGGGCTGGGGACACCCTTAGTGCAGGAGAGTCCCAACGTCCCCCCTGTCCCCAGGCTGAGGTGGTGACACTGGCACGACAGATCATCGAGGCAACCCCTGAACGCATCAAGCAGGAGGCACCGGGGGGGCCACCGGGGGCACTGGGAGCACTGGGAGCAGCAGGGGGGACCCTGGGGATGACGGGGACACCGGGGCCAGCTGGGCCAGCGGGGCTTGGTGCCGCCATGGCCTGGCTGGCCACATACCTGGAGAGCGTTGACCGACCCCCTGCACCTCCCCACAGGTACTCTTGGGGTTGGGGGATGGCCAGGGGCACCTTCAGGTCCCTGGGGGGGATCATTCACATCTAGAAGCACCCCGGGATAATCTTGGGGATTCCATTGCCTGGGACATCCAGTTTCCTGTTGGGAGGGTCCTTTATGTCCTGTGGTACTCCAGTGTCTCCATGGTGGTGGTCTCCCACATCCTGCAAAAGGGGGGGGGGGGGTCCCATGGCTCCTGGGACACCACAGTGTCCTCTTGGGGACATTCTGTGACACTCAAATTCCTTACTGGGTGTCTCCCACCTTCTCGTGGAGTGCCAGCCCTCGCCCCCTGACCCTCCTGTGTCCTGTGTGTTCCCCAGGGCGGAGGTGGCCTCAAGGGGGTCCCCAGGGGTCCCCGAGCGGCCGCCCCCCCCCTTCGGCCGCGGGCTGGGCTGAGTTCCTGAATGCGTCAGGGGGAGCACGGGGCGAGGGGGGGGGCCGTGGCCCTGCTGACCCTCAGTGACCAGGAGCAGCACGAGCTCTACGAGGCCGCACGCCTTGTCCAGGGCGCTTTCCGCAAGTACCGGGTGTGTATCCCCCCCACTCCTGGCACCCCAACCCCCCCCCGGGGCCCCTCCCCAGCCCTGCTGACCCCCACCCTGCTCCCTGCCCCCAGGGCCGGAGGCTGAAGGAGCAGCAGGAGCTGGCTGCCGCCGTCATCCAGCGTTGCTACCGCAAGTACAAGCAGGTACTGAGGCGTGGGGGGCCCGAAAACCCCCCTGGACCCTTCCTGGGCACCCCCCTGGGCGCCCCAGACACCCCCTAATCTTCTGTGTCTGCCCCACAAGCTGACCTGGATCGCTCTGAAGGTAACAGGGTGCCCCTGGGGGAGTGTTGGGAGGGCACACGGATTTTTGGGGCAGCTTTGAGGGCTCTGGATGCACAGAGCAGGGTCCAGAGCACGTGGACGTGTTGGTCCTTGCTCAGGGGTGCTGGGATGTTGGGGTGGCTTTAGGGTCCCTGCAGTTTGCCCTGTTCCAGCGGGTGATGCTGGGGTGACATTGTTTGAACCCTGTTTGAGGGTTCTGTGACACCGGTGTCCCCCCTGTCCCCCCCCAGTTCGCCCTGTTCCAGCGGATGACGCAGGCCGCCATCCTGATCCAGAGCAAATTCCGGAGCTACGCGGAGCAGAAGCGATTCCAGCGGCGCCGGCGCGCGGCCGTGCTCATCCAGCAGCGCTTCCGTAGCCTCCGCCAGCACCGGTGTGACCAGGGACACTGGGGGACACTGGGGACATGGGGTACTGGGGACAGAGGGGTCCTCACCCTCCCCTCCATTCCCCCCAGGAGCACCTTCCTCACCCTCAAGCAGGACCAGGCAGCCCGGAAGATCATGAGGTTCCTGCGGCGCTGCCGCCACCGGTATGGGGACATTGCAGAGGCATTGGGGGGACATTGCTGAGGCATTGGGGGGACATTGCTGAGGCACAGAGGGGGGACATTGCAGAGGCACAGAGGGGGGACATTGCAGAGGCACAGAGGGGGACATTGCAGAGGCACGGGGATGGATCAGGATGGAGGAGTGGGTCGGACACAGTGAGGGGACACTGTGGAGCAGCACAGGGACATGGTTTGAGGCTAGGTGTCATCACACGGGGGTGAGTGGACACAGGTGATACTGAAGGGCTTGGGGACAAGTGACACCTGTCAACACCTCAACACAACCTGACCTTCCCCCCACCCTCCCCAACTCACGTTTCCTCACCCAGGATGGAGGAGCTAAAGCAGAACAAGGAGGTGGACAGTTTACAGACGCGGGGCCTGGCCTCCTGACCCTCGCACTGAGGATCCAGGCACTGGGGGGGCCTCGCTGCCCCCCTCACCAGGGAACCCAGGCATGGCGGGGAGCTCCCCTCCCTGTCCCCCCAGCCGTGTCTGGGTGTCCCCGGAGGGCTCGTGGGAAGGGGAAGAAGGGGGAAGCGCCACCCTTCGCCCCCTCCCCACTCGCCCCTGTACCCCCCCTCCCCCAGCCCCGCATGCCCCACTCCCCCCAAGCCCCAAACTGTGGGCTCTTTGTACAAAGTTCCATTAAAAAACGAGGAAGCGGGAATAAAAGAGCCGATGCGTGTGTGTGTGTGTGTGAGGGACCGTGCGGGGCCATCGCGGTGGGGCCCGCACGGGAAGGCCCCGTTGAAGGCCGCGCCCTTTTAAGGGCAGGCGACGCTCCCTCCGCTGAGACCACGCCCATTCCCCGCCCATAGGGGCGGAGCCAAGCTACGCGTCCGCCGCGATGACGCAAAACGCCGGGGACGTTACCCTCGCGCGGCGTCACGCATCGCCCCGTCGCAAGATGGCGGAGCTGGACCTGCTGGGCTCCATCCTCAGCTCCATGGAGCGGCCGCCCGCCGCAGCCGATGGGGAGACGCGGCGCCGGGCGCGGGGTCAGCAGGGCTGGGGAGGCCGCGGAGGCTCCGGGGGTGGGGGACACCGACCGGGCGCGGCGGGGAGCGGCGCGTCCCGGCCCTTCGCCCTCAGAACCCCCCCACTCCCGGAACCCGCCCTCACGCTCCGCCCCCAGCGCCTTGAGCTCGCTGATTGACAGTGGGTGCGGCTGGCCACGCCCCCCGCTGGGGCCACGCCCTTGTTTTTAACTCGTGGCGCGCTTCTGGTCACGCGCCGCGCCACGCCCATCCCAGGCCACGCCCCTGCCCCATTGAGTGACGCCCCCGGGATCGCGCTGGCCCCGCCCCCCCCCCCCCCCCCCCCTGAAGGTTTTGGGGTGAAAAACCCCAAAGGTTTTTTGGGGGAAGGGGGGGGGTGTCGCTGTCGAACTGACCCTCCCTGTCCGCTCCAGAACAAGCTGCTCGCATGAAGAAGCTGCAGGAGCAAGAGAAGCGCCAGAAGGTCGAGTTCAGAAAGAGGGTGAGTGGGGGGACAGGCATTACTGGGCGTTTAGGGGCATTCCCCACAAAACCCCCAAAAATGCCTGGGCCCCCCTGGACTGGCCATGTGTCCCCAGATGGAGCAAGAGGTATCCCAGTTCATCCAGGCCACTGGGGAGCCCCGGCGCCGCTTCCAGCCCATGAACAAGATTGAGAGGAGCATCCTGTGAGTGGGGCCCTGGGCACACTGGGAGGGCACTGGGGAAGTACTGGGAGCTCTGTGGGGCAATGGGAAGGTGGTGGGGACACTGGTGGAACTGACAGCGCTTGGGACACTGAGGGACATGGGGATGGGAGGGCACTTGAGAGGATACTGGGGACACTGGGCGTACGATGGCAGCACTGTGGGGCAGTACTGTGTATGCTGGGGTTGGACACTGCAGACATGGGGGTAAGACAGGAATGCCCCAGCATGGCAGCACCCCTGGGGCAGTTGGCAACCCTGATGGGGAGGGGAAGGACCCGCTGGGGAACATTGGGGAGCCCCAGTGCCAGCAGTTCCATGTTCCCCCAGGCATGACGTGGCAGAGGTGGCTGGCCTGACGTCCTTCTCTTTTGGAGATGATGAGGACAGTCGCTATGTAATGGTGTTCAAAAAGGTGGGGCAACGGCGGGAGGCACTGTGGGGGGGGCTGGAGAGGGTGATGGAGCACAGGGTGACACTGGTGTCCCCAGGAGTTCGCTCCGTCAGATGAAGAGCTGGAGGCGTATCGGCGCGGGGAGGAGTGGGACCCAGCCCGAGCTGAAGAGCGGCGTCGCCTCCGGGTAGGTGAGGTTTAGTGGGCATGGGGCAGGATTTAATTGAGATATGGGTGGGGCTCAACAGGGCGTGGCCAGAAAGGTGTGGCATGTAGGGGCAGGGCTTGTATGGGTGTGACATGGGCTTGGGGGTGTGGCCTGAGTTGGGGGGGTGTGTAATGTGGGCGGGGCTTATTACTGACTCCTCACCTGCAGGAGCTGGCAGCACAGCAGGAGGAGGCGGAGCTTGAGCGTGGCCCCGCCCCCCCGGGTCCCCCCAACGACTACAAAGACAAATACCGGCACCTGATCGGCTCCGACGCCGCCAAAGCTGCTGCCCGCACCATGGAGGCCAACAAGGCGTATGGCTGCGGTGAGCAGAGGGTCCCGTGGAGGTCCTCAGGATCTTGGGGGGTCCAGGAGGCTTGGGGGGTGTCTTGGGTATCTGGGAGGTTGTGGGCACCCAAATCCCTGGGCTTTTCTCTGGGGGGTTGGGGGGTCCCTGAGGGGACTCACAGCCACCTGGACCTCTCCTGTGTGTCCCCCCCCCTCAGTGCCGGTGGCCAACAAGAGGGACACGCGCTCCATCGAAGAGGCCATGAATGAGATCCGGGCCAAGAAGAGGCTGCGGCAGGCGGAGGACGAGGGCGGGGCTGGAGGGGGCCCAGGGGGGCCCTGTGTGTGATGGGAGGGTGGTGGTGGGGCTGTACCCCCCCAGGGGTATTTAACAGCGGGGGGAGGGTGACAGGGACACACGGGGGGGGGTGATAAAGCACCTCCTCTCCTTGCCTGATCCCCCATGTCTCTTTTGAGGGGGCAGTTGGGGTGAGGGGGGCACTGTGACATCCCAGGGGGTGTGTGTGTGTGTGTGTGTGTGTGTGTGTGTGTGTGTGTGTGTATGTGTGTGTGTGTGTGTGTGTGTGTGTGTGTGTGTGTGTGTGTCCCACTCCCCAAACGAAGCATGAGTCGGGAGCTCCTGGTACCTTTACAAAGTGTTTTGGGGGTGGACACAGCGTCCCAGGGACTCTCAGAGGTTTGTAGAAGGGTTTGCACAGACTCAGCCTGCTTTGCACAGAGATTCAGAGTGCTCACACCTGCGTGGGCTCGGGGACGGATCTGATCTGGGTGACCTTGAGCTGGTGTGATCACTTGGGGTTGGTCCCTGTCAGGTCATCACCTGGATGTCCACCTGTGTCAGCAACCACTTCCAGCCCTCCCAGTAACCCTGGTCAAGGGGGTTTTCAATGGACACCACTGTGGGGAAGCAGCCACCAGGATGTACTCTAGAGTGCACCAGTCAGCTGGGGTGTGGGAGAGGGACAGTGACCACCCTGTAGCCCTGGGCACAGCCTTGGATGAGCTATCAGAGTCCCCAGCTGCCTTCCCTGTGTCTCCCAGTAACCCCCCAGTCTGTTCCAGTTCATCCTGATGTCCTGCAGTGCCTCCCAGACCTTCTCAGTGTCGCTCTCCTGCTTTCCAGTGCCCTCCCAGTTCCATCAAACTCAGTCTCTCAGTTCCCTCCCAGTTTCATCCCAGTTCTCACCAGGACAGTCCTTGATGAAGTCTGGTAGAGCTGCCCCTGGTGATGAGGTGCTTGGGATCCAGGGGGAATTTGAAGTCCAGGTCATATTTACCAGAACTCGGAGGCTTCCACGTCCATCCCGATGCTCACCTTGTGCCTGCCTCCACCTTCTGCCCTTTCCTACCCTCCCCTACTGCCCCATGACTTTTCTCCGATTACCACAAAATCATGATGTGACCCTGAAAACCAACCCCATCCTGGGGACCATCACTGCCTACCCTGGGATTGTCTGTCTCCCCAGAACTTGTGATATATTTCACCACAACCCTGAGCCCCCTCCAGGTCCCCACACACTCCCATGACCCCCCCACCTGTTCCTCCATACGTCTGGCTGTAAACAAATCCACCTCAACTGTGAGATTCCCGTGGGAATCTAGGATCTCCTGGGCTGTGATCTTCTGTGGGGTCAAGGCCAAGGTCATGGGGGTCCTAGCCTGACCCTGGACTCCATAGACAGCCCTCCAGCTCCTGTTGGGGGAGACCCCATGTCCAAGTGCCCCGAGCTGACCCTATGTCCCCCTACCCCATGGCAGACCCTGACTGGGCCCAGGCCTCCCCTCCACAATGCCTAGGACACTCGAAGAGGCCCAAAGTGGTTCCGGGCCTCTGCCTGGGACCCTGCTCCTCCCTGACAGGCCCCCCCGGGATTATTTATCCCTTTCCCTTCGTCCCTCCCCCCTGGTGGGACCATGGTCAAGTTCAGCCCCTGCTGGGGACAACTCGGTGGGGTCACAAGTGCCCGGGGCTGGTGGCACTTGACGATGGTCCCTAGGTGTCCCCCCGGGTATGGGGCTATTTTTAGCCCCCCTGAAAGGTCATGATAACGAGACCCCCACCCAACCGCGGGGGGCCCTGGGGAGAACAGCACCAGCCAGAAGGGGAGGGGGTGAATAAGGGGGGGGGGGG
>JAGMWU010000175.1:5618-18292 GCA_018697195.1 Certhia americana | reverse complement strand
GGTGGTGGTGGTGGTGGGACCGGCCCTTTTATGGGGGGTTGGGGGGAACGGGCACCCTTAGGAGCCCTGGACAGCCCCAACCCACCTCTGGGGGTCGTGGCACCCTCGGCCCCCCTCGGGGCCCATGATCCCGAACGCCTCGGTTCCCCCCCCCCCTCCGCCCCTTCCCCGTTCTCAACCGACGAACCCCTCCCCCACTCCGGGGCAGGAAGTGAAACCGCTGCCCCTCCCCCCGGAAAGTCCCGCCTGGGTCTGAGTCAAACCGCGACCCACGGGGGGGAGGGGAGGGGGTCCTGAGCCCCTAGACACGCATTGAGCGCTCAGCCCCCGCCAGCGACCCCCGCTCGGGGCTGAGCGTCGGGCCCAGCGCGGGTCGCGGTGTCCCGATCAGGGCGTGTGTGTATCAGAATAACCGGGATTCACAATACAGGGGCAGGAGGCGCACTAAGAACAGGGGATTCAGTCCCGGGGCTTGTTTCTGTCGGGGGTGTCGCGATAACGGGAGGGGAGTTGGAATGACGGGGAAGAGGTGGCACAATAAAGGGTGGGGGTCGAGGTAATTGGGAGAGTCGGAATAATGGAAGCGAGAGTCGGGATACTGAGGGGGTGTTTGAATAACGGGGGGGGTGATGCGTCGCGATAATCAAGATCAAGAACACGAAGGGATCGAGAATACGAAGGGTTTGGATTAAGTGGAAGAGTGGGCGCAGTAAGGGAAGGGTTCCTAGTAAACGGGAGTGCGGGGATCGCACGGGTAACGGTGGGGGCTGGAAGAAGACGGGGGGATCGCAGTGGGCGGAAGATGTCGCGATAATGAGGGAAGGGTCACAATAAGGAGCCCCCCCCTCCCCCATCCCCCAATCGCCGCGCGAGCCCGGGGGCGTTCCCGCCACAAAGCCCCGCCCCCGAGGCCACGCCCCCCGAGGCCACGCCCCCTGCCGTCCCCTATGAAAACCGCCGCGCGGCGCCGCCGCCGCTCCTCCGCTGCCGCCGCGCCTCGCTCGCACTGCGCAGGCTCCGAACGAAAACCCCGCCCCTTCCCCGGCGAAACCCCGCCCCCCGCGGAAGGCCCCGCCCCCGCGCCCCGCCCGCCCGCCCGCCGCCGCCATGAGCGGGTGGGCGCCCTACGTGGAGACGCTGCTGGCGGATGGCACTTGCCAGGATGCCGCCATCGTCGGCTATCGCGACACCCCCGCCGTCTGGGCCGCCGCCCCCGGCAAGACCTTCGCCAATATCACGGTGAGAGACCGGGACCGGCAGGGCTGGGGGGGGGGCAGCGCGCCGAGGCGTTTCCCGCCCAAGCGCGCGGAGGGCGGGGGGACCGAGTGTCCTCTGAGGGGCGGGGCTTGAGCCACCCCCCCCCCCCCCCCCCCCCGCCGGGGGCCGGGGAAGGCAAAAAAGGGAGAAAAAACGCAAAAGCGCCAGCGTGGAGCGCGGCGGGGGGGGGCTCGGGCGCTGCCCGTGCCCGTGGACTCGGTGCCCGGGGAGGGCCGGTGCTGGGGGGGCCCTAGGGGCGGGAGGGGCCCCGGCGGCGAGGCAGCCCCTCCGTAACCCCGCTTGGAGCGTTTTGGGGGGGTCGGAGGGGGGGGGGGGGGGGGGGGGGGGGGGGAATGGGCGAACACCACGTGGTTCGACGCCCCTCTCTCCCCGCTTCCCTTCTGTTCTATTGCAGCCCCCTCAGTGGATGGCGGGGGTCTCATGGGGGGGTGGGGAGGGTGGAGGAACCCACTCCCCACTTAAGAACCCTCTAAAAATGCGCGGAATGCGGCCACTTCCCGGTGGAGGAGGGGCGGCCGGGGCTTCCTGTGGGGGAGGGGCGGCGCGCGCGCAACCCCCTCCCCACTTCCCCCCACGGAAAGGGGGGGGGGGGGGGGGGGAAGTTTGGGGAGGCCCATGGGGGGAAAAGGGGGGGGGAAGAACCTACCGGACCCCTGTCTGGGGTCACGGGGGAGATCCCGGGGTCCCCCGGGGGCCGTGGGTCACAGGATGCGGGTCACGGGGGATTCACGGAGGTCTCCGGCCGGCTGGGCCACCCGAGGGACTGTGACGGGGTTCATGGGGGTCCCCGGAGTTGAGATTCCGATGGGGCTGTCTGGGTTCAATGTGGGGTCCCGGCCGGGTTTGTTTGAGGGGTGCTCTATGGGGTTTCTGGGGGGCTGGTTTTGAGGTTTCTGACATGTTCTTCCCCGTGGCAGCCGGTAGAACTGTCGCCACTGGAGGGTCCCGAGGTTTAGGGGGGGTTATGGGGATCCCTGGACTCTTGGGTGCTCTTGTGGGGTCCCTTCAGGGATCAGGGGTCACACGTGCGGTCCCTGGTAGGAGTCATGGGGGTCCCGGGACACCTGGGTGCCTTTTATGGTCATGGAGTGGGAGTTGGGAGAATCCCTGTTTGCCGAGTGCCCTACAGAGGCCCTGCCTGGGGGTTTGGCGTCTGAGCTTGGTTTTGGGGTCTGCTGGGCCTTTGGGGTCCCCTTGACCTGTCCCCAGCCGTGTCTAGCCTGCAGAAGTGATGGGTCTTGAGCAGGGAGAGTTATGGCAGTCCCCAGCCAGCTGTGTTCTTTACGGGCTCACGGGTGGGTTTTTGGGGCTCTGGGCTCTGTTTTTGGGGTGTCCCTGACCCTTGTACCGACAGCCAGCGGAGGTGGCGGCGCTGGTGGGCCCCGAGCGAGGGCCACTGCTGGTGCAGGGGCTGACGCTGGGGGGGCTGCGCTGCTCCGTCATCCGGGACTCGCTGCTGGTGGAGGGGGAGCACAGCATGGATCTGCGCACCAAGGGGGCTGCCGGAGCGCCCACCTTCAACATCACGGCCGCCATCACCAACAAGAGTGAGGGACCCCCTGGAACTACCCCTACCTCACACCCCCTGTGCCGTCCCCATCACCCTCCCAGTGCACCCCCTGCCATCCTTTCCCCAGTGCCCCCCCCCCTCCAAACCAACAAGAGGAACCCCCCCCGGGACCCCCCCCTGTCACCCTGTGTCACCCCCTGCACACTTCCCTGTCACCCTTTGTCACCTCCTCACCAGCTCCTGTCACACCCCCCCCCCATGACCCCAGGCCTCTACAGGTGCCTCCCATGTATCTCATGGCATCACAGTGTCACCCAGTGTCACTCCCCAGGTGCCCCCCACCTTTCCCAGTGTCACCCCGTGCCCTCTGCCCCACACAGCTCCACCTCTCCACGTCACCTGCTGCCCTGTCACCTGTGTCACCCCTCGCTGACTCCTGGGGTCCCTTCATCCCAACTGTTGCTTCTTGCCCTTCTCCCCCCTTGACCCCTTGTCTGTCTGGAGGTTGTTGGGGGTTTTGGGAGAATTGAAGATGACCCCCTCACCTTTTACCCCTCCTCCCGCAGCCATCGTGTTGGCCATGGGCAAGGAGGGCGTCCACGGCGGCTGTGTCAACAAGAAATGTTATGAGATGGCCAATCACCTGCGGCGCAGCCAGTACTGAGGGGGCTGGGGGGGACCCCCCGGGACCCCCCCGGGGACCCCTGGACCTCCAGGGACCAGGAGGAGCCGCCAGGGACCAGCAGGACCCCATCCCTCACCCCTCCGTCACCTCTCCCCAATCCCCGCTGCCGGCAGCAATAAAGTGCCCTTGTGGGGAATTGCTGTGGGTCAGGGATTTCAGGGATCTGTGGGGGGAACCTCGATGTGTGGCCGGGGCCAAGGGGTGCGGCTCTGCCCTCCACCCAGGGCGGAGGAGGCCTCCCCGGATCCCCGGGTCCAAGGGTGCTGCCCTGCCCCAGGGGGACAAAGTCCACGATGGGGCGGGGGTGACGCCTCAGCACCCGCCCCACGATCCCCACCCCGACTCTCAGGAGGCAAAACTGAGGGACAGAGGCTTTATTGGAGGGCTGCACTCACAGAGGAGGCTGCTCTAGCAGCTGGGGGGAGGTCAGTTTGGGGGGCACTAGGATGGAACAAGGGGGCTTGGGGAACATATGAGATGAACAGAAGAGGGGCTGTGGGGAATTGGGGGTGCAGCAACTCCAGATATCCTGGCAAATTGTAAGGCAGGGCCCCAGGTGTTCCGAGAGTGGCGTAGGGCAGCGATGAAGATGTGGGAAGGTGATGTGGGGTAGAGAGGGAGATGTGGGACAGGACCAGTCCTCCGGACAGGCGGAAACAGCTCCGGTGCGGTCGAGTCCTTATAAGGGCAATGTGGTGGCTTTGGCGCTTCCTGTTCTCCCCCCTCACCCCCCCCCGGCTGACTCACGGATGGGGGGAAGGGCCCACAGCTGACCCACGGCAGGAATTGGGGTATCAGGGGTTGAGCCGTGGGGCTGGTGGAGTGTCATTCCCCCTGTCCCCTTCAGCCAGGTGTGGGGCCCCCTACATGCCTTTGCCCCTGCCATGAGGTGACACCGATGGCTGTGAACTTGGGGCACATCACCCCATAACTACCACCTGTGAAGCCATGGCACCCCTACATCCTGTAGGACAGTGGCATCGCCCCTCTCCCACTCCTTCTCCAGGTGATCCTCTCACCTGTGTCACCCGTAGCACATCTGTAGGACGCTGTCAGCTGTGTCATCCCTGGCACAGGGATGTGCCCTCTGGTGTCCCCAACACCTCAGGGGGTACCCCAAAACTGGGGGCGGAGGGGAGGGCTGGAGAGGAATGAAAGTGCTGGGGAGGGGGGTGGGGTGGGAGTGCAGTGCCTCACCAGTTAGAATCAGTAATAAGGGGTCAGTGGGAAGTGCCAGCGTGAGTAGGGGGACTACGAGTGACCCCGGTGCTGATGCACTCAAGATTGTCCCCAGTGCCCCCCAGTAGACCCAGACTGCCTCCACTGCCCCCCAGTGCACCCAAAGTGCCACCCAGTGCCCCGCAGTGCACCCAAGGCGCCTCCCAGTGACTCCAAAGCGCCTCCCAGTGACCCCCAGTGCGCTCAACGTGCCTCCCAGTGATCCCAAGCGTAATAAGTGCTTCCCCACAAACCAACAGAGCCTTCCAGTACCTGACAGCGCCCTCCAGTGTCCCAGCTGCTTGCCAATATCTCCCAGTGCGTCCCAATACTCCCCCAGCACTCACCGCCTGGAACAGGACGGGACAGCCATCACCCCACGGCGCTGACCAGCGGCGGGACCAAGTGCGTGAGGTCCCGGTCGCCAACCCCTCCCGCCGCCGCCGCCGGCTCCCCTCAGGCCCCCCGAGATGACGAAATATCGCGAGAGAGGGGCGGGGCTACTTCGCACCCGCCTCCACCTCAGCCAATCCCCTTGGCTGCCGAACAATTTCCCTTCCCGCCTAAACACGTTCCACCAATGAGAGGCGTGCGGGCGGAGAACGCCCTTGGCGCGCGCGCGCGCGGCCCCCCTCGTGGAGGCGGAGCTTTCCCGCAGCGCCGCGCACCTCGCGCGGGCCCCCCGCCCCGCGCGCGCAGGGCGCCCCGGCAGGCGCACGGGCGCCGCGCCCCCCCCGAGTATCACCTTGGGGCGCGCCGGGCCGGACGCCCTCGCCCCCCCCCGCGCCCCCGGTTACCGGGCCCCCTGCCGTGTGGCGGCGGTGCCAAGCGGCACAGACCCAAGACCTCCCCGAATCCGTGAGGGGTTTCTTTCGGCGGCCTGGTCGCGGGTAGAGCTCACCCCTCCCAAACCGAGATCACCCCCGCCCCGGACCTTTACGGTCGCCCCCTAAACCACTCCCGAGGCCCCTCCTAATTCCCTCGGCCACCCCAACCCTGTAACTGCCCCCGACCCCATCACTACCCCGCCACAGCCCTCCCCCAAATCCCTTCTGAGACTCCCTCAAATCGCCCCAAACCCCCTTCCAGACCCCCCCAACGTCCCCACCGCCCTCAAATCATTCAAATCCACTGAACCCTTTCAAACCTCCCAAATCCTGTCCACCCCCCCCCTCCAGATCCTTCAGACCTCCTCGTCGCCTCAGGTTTCCTCCGAGAGGGCTGTGGGTGGAGTTGGGGGGCTGGGGAGAGGGATGTGAGTATTTTTCGGGTCTCCCTGACCTTACCTGACCCCTTACCTGCAGGATGGGGGCTACAGTCTTCGTGCAGCCCCTGGACCTGGTGAAGAACAGGATGCAGCTGAGCGGGGCTGGGGCCAAGGGCCGCGAGTACCGGACATCCCTGCACGCCCTGGGGTCCATCCTGCGCCACGAGGGGCTGAGAGGCATCTACACGGGGTATGGGTCCCCCAGAACCCCCCTGCAACCACTCAGAACCTCCAAATCCCTGGGACAGCTCATGAACCCCTAAACCCCCTGGGACCCCCCTCCCAAAAGTCACATTCCCGCATGCCCTGGAGTCAGTCCCGTGCTGCAACAGGTTGCTGTTCATCTCCATGGGATACAGACCCCCCAAAACCTCAAAGCCCCAAGCACCTGCAAAGCTGGATCTCTTTCCTGCCCCCTCCGTATTTTGGATTCCTCCCATTCTCTGTGTTCCCCCAGGCTATCAGCGGGGCTTCTACGCCAGGCCACCTACACCACCACCCGCCTGGGCATCTACAGCGTCCTCCTGGAGCGTTTTGGGGGGGCTGATGGGACCCCCCCTCCATTCCTGGCCAAGGCAGCCATGGGCATGACGGCCGGGGCTGCGGGGGCCTTCGTGGGGACCCCGGCTGAGGTGGCTCTCATCCGCATGACAGCTGATGGCAGGTGAACCCCAAAAATATCTGTGCCTCCATCTACCTCTCCACCCCCCACCCCCCCAAGTCTGTTTTTTACCAAAATGCCCTTTTTTGTTGTTTTTTGCTCTGGATCCCAGGTTGCCTCCTGGGGAGCGCCGCGGGTACCGCAATGTGTTCGATGCCCTCCTGAGGATGGCGAGGGAGGAAGGGGTGCTCACGCTGTGGAGGGTAGGTGGGGGCCGTGGGACCCCAGGATCTGCCCGTGACTCCCCTGCTGCCTCTCCAGGCATGCAGGGGGTGTCCTCATGCTCAGCTGGGTGTCCCCCAAACTCCCATCTCCCACCCCAAATGTGGTGTCCCCACTGCAGTGAGGGAGAAGAGCGTGGTCTGTGGAGGAAAGTGGGAATGCAGGGGGTGATGTGGCGGGGTCTGGGGGTGCACAGGACTCAACCCAAGCACCCCGTTTTTCCCCTAGGGCTGTATCCCCACCATGGCCCGTGCCGTGGTGGTCAACGCTGCCCAGCTGGCATCATACTCCCAATCCAAACAATTCTTGCTCGACTCTGGTGAGTTCATGGGGGCGGGGTCTGCCAGGGGGAAACCCTAAATCCTAGTGCACTCTCCCCCTATTCCCCTTTGATGTTTTGGGGTGCTCCCAGGGCATTTCCGTGACGACATCCTGTGCCACTTCTGCGCCAGCATGATCAGCGGGCTGGTGACCACGGCAGCCTCCATGCCTGTCGACATTGTCAAGACCCGGTGGGTTCATTTTTGGGGGGTGTCCCCTGCTCCCCTTTAGATAACCACAGCTGTGACACATCGTCACCCCCCCAAAACCTCCTGTTTAACCCCTAAATTTTCCCCAACAGGATCCAGAACATGCGGACAATAGATGGAAAACCCGAGTACCGCAATGGGCTGGTGAGTGAGTGGGGTTTGGGAAGGCAACACCATCTGGGAGTCCCCGTCAATTTAGGAGGGGCTCCTCTGTCATTCTGGGAGTTCCCTTTCAACAGGGGGGGGGGGTGTCCCACTATTTTGGGGGTGCTCCCTGTCATTGGAGGCAGCGGGGGGAGAAATTCAGGTTATTTTAAGGTAATGCCCATAATTTTAGGGAGCTCCCCTGGCATTTTGGGGATTACTTTGGTGTGTGTGGGGGGAATCTCTGTCATTTTTGGAAGGTTTATCATAGTTTTGGGAGGATTCCCCATGGTTCTGAAAGTATGTTATTTCATGAAGATTCCCCATCCCTCTGGAAAGGCATCTGTGTTGTTTTTTTAGAAGGTTTCTCATTATTTTGGCCATCCCCCTGCAGGACGTGCTGCTGAAGGTGGTGCGCTATGAGGGCTTCTTCAGCCTCTGGAAAGGCTTCACCCCCTACTATGCCCGCCTGGGCCCCCACACCGTGCTCACCTTCATCTTCCTCGAGCAGATGAACAAGTGGTACCAGCGGCTCTTCCTCAGTGCCTGACACACCTTGACGGGGGTCGGGGGGATCTGACCCCATCCCGTGGGCTCTGTAGGGGCACTTGACCCCCCTATGAAGGGGCTTTGGGGGGGCGGGGGTGTCTGACCTCTCCCTCAGGTGCTGTGGGGATGCCTGATCCCCCACCTCACCCCACCCCTCCAGGGTCTGGGGGCTCTATAGGAGCACCTGACCACCCCCATCACAGCTCTAAAGTGGCCCTGGGGAGGGGGGTCCTGGGTCCTGTAGGGGTGCATGACCCACTCCTTGGGGCTGCAGGGATCCCTGGGCCCTATGAAGGGACCCTGGCTTGATATAGGGGTGCTGGATCCCTCCCATGGGGACAGCAGGAATTGCCCTGTCCCTGTGGGGCAGCCCTATAGAGACTGTAGGGTGCCCTCCCCCTGTGCCCCCTTCCCACCCCTCAGGGGGCTTTGTCACCAGTCAATATAAAGGTCACAGTGTGGGGCAGGAGCCCACCCAAAGTCCCCCTCCTCCCCCTTCCCCCAGCACCCTCCACCTTGCGCTTTGTTAATGAATCATGAATCGTGATCATGTAATTAAAGCAAGACCTACAGACGTTGGGGGGTGCTTTATCTGTCACACCAGGGCTGGGGTCCATGTCTGTCACACTGCGGGTGTGGCCTTGCCCCCACCAGGGACAGGGTGACAGGAGGGGATTCCAAAGCCAGACCCCAAGAACATCCAGCAGAGGCAGCGGAGCTGTTCATCGTCTCCCCTGCCAAACTCGGGGGGTCCGGGGAGGGGCTCTCCCTCAGACAGGGGGGCCACCATCACCCCAGGGCAGGTCAGAGCCGGTCAGCACCGTCCGTTCCACCCCCTCCTCGGTGATGGCTGCCAGCCTGATGACCCCCCCGCTGGAGCCGTCCCGCACCATCGCCAGGGCCAGTGCTGAGGGAACAACAAATCAGAGACCCCCCCCCAAACCATTCACATTCCCAAATCCCCGAGACACTCCAAAACTCCCCAGTGCTGCCCAAACTCCTCTGTGTCCCCAAATCCTCTTCCAGGATCTCCCAAACCCTTCTGTGTTCCCCAAATCCCCTCCCAAGACTCCTGAAATTTCCTCCCAGGACGTGCCCCAAACCCTCAGTGACAGCCAAACTCCTTTGTGACCCCAAATCCTCTCCCACCTCAGGACACTTCCCACCCCCCTTCACCCCCACAAAATCTCCAATATCCCCCAAACCCACCACGGGCAACGAATTCCTGGCACTGGGAGCGGCTCATCCCCGGCTGGAATGTGGCATCCAGGAATCCATAGATGTAGGAGCTGCCTGAGCCCCCCACAGCGAAGGGCTGGCGCAGCAGGAGCCCTCCCATCGGCACCACGTACACCTGGGGGGCACAGGAGGGGCTCTAGGGTGCTGTGGGGCAAAGGAGGGGACTGGGGGGCAGAAAGAGGGGACTGTAGGGAAAAGACAGGGTTATAGGGCAGAAATGGGGGGGGCTTTTAGGGCAGAGGTGAGTGCTGTGGGGCAGAGCGAGAGACTCCCGGACAGAAAAAGGGGATAGAAAGGACACTCAAGGGTGGAGAAAAGGACACACCAGGGCAGAAAGGGGAATGCTGCAGGGCAGAAAAAGGGCACATGAAGAAAGGACACCAGGGCCTGAAGGCAGCTCACCTGTCCCCCCCGCCGTGGGTCCCAGCCAGCGACGATGATGCCGGCGCTGAGCTCCTCCCGGTACCGGTAGCAGCTCTGCTGGAAGAGGCGGGCGGCCGTGCGCACCCGCGGCGGCTCCTCCAGCTCCACACTGCGGGGCAGAGCCAGGTGTGGGGCTGGGGGGTTGCCCCGACAGCCCCTCTAGCCCTGCCCCACACCCACGGGGGGGTGGTACCTGTGGAAGGCCAGCTGATACGCCACGGCGTCAGCCACTGCCTGTGTGTCAGCTGCCGAGCCCGAGCGGCAGCAGAAGATCCGGTCGTGGACGGGGGTGAGTTTGTCTGTCACCCGGTTGGCTATGTAGGACCTGTGGGACACAGCGGGGCTGTCACTGTGGTGTGACAGCAGTGTGATGTCACTAGAGCAACCCACCACCCTCCCCCGGGGTGACGCTGCAAGAGGAGCGAGGAGCTGGAGGTGCTGAGAAACACCTGGAGGGCAGGTGTTGGTTCCCCCCAAAAAAAAAAACATTCCGGAATTTCTTTTCAGCTCAAAGTGCCAGGTTGTGCAGGCGTGGGACTTGGAGATGTGGGATTTGTTATGGCAGTAACAACAACAAAAAAAAAAAAAAAAAAAAAAAAAAAAAACAAAGCCAAAAACCCCCCAAACAAACAAAAAAAAAAAACGCCCCCCCAAAAAAATAAAAAGGAAATCCCAGAAAGCTAGGGAAAACCCCCAGGGAACGCTGGGAAATGGATTTTACACGATTACCAGGATGGAATCAGTAAAAATAATTCAGGTTTTGTTTAAAGATCTGAGGCACTGGAAATAATTTTTCCATACAATGAACCCAAGATTTTTACAAAAGGAGTGTGGGAAGCGTCCCATGTTTTACAGATGAATCAAGAGTTACATGACTTAGAAGGATGCAGGAAGCCCTAAAATCACCCAATCACCTGGATTGGGTGATTTTAACACGAGATTTAAATCCAATTTTTATCACTACACTGGAGAATGGTTCTGTGGGATTGAAAACTCCCCCTAAAAGGGGAAATTTAGGGGGATTTGGCCAAGAAAAATGGGATGCTTGGAGAGAAATCCAAAGACTGGAACCAAGAGCACAAACTTTAACCTGAGAATGTTTTCGCAGGAATTATTCCACATAAGTAAAGGATTCTTGGATGATTTTGGTGATGGAAAATGCCTGTCAGGTGTGACATTGATACCTGGGGGGACACCTGGGACCCTGCCCACAGCTTTGAGTGGCTTCCCAGTGACATCATGGTTACACCGTGACAAGAGTGACAACTCCGTGACACAGTCCGGGACCCCCTGTGAGGTCACTTCACCGCACACGGCGCTCACCCGGTGGTGGTTCGGGAGTCGGCCCCTATGACGACACCTCCATCGAACTCCACGGCCATGATGGTGGTCTAGGGGGAAGGGGAGAGAGGGGGCTGCGCTTAGAGTCCCTGCCCCACAGAAACCACCCCGCGACCCCACGGCAAACCTCGCCCCGCATAACCCCCGCGCCGCAAAGAAATCATCCCGTGCCCCATAGTACCCCCTCTCCAGGGAGGTCCCTCTGACCCATACGCCTCTTCCCTCACTCTTCAGGGAATTCTCTGCTCCCCCCAGCCTCTTCAGACCCAGCCCCAACTCCACCTTCAGCCCCACAGCCCGCTCCCTCCACCCCACGGCAGGTTCTCCTGCTCCACAGCACCCCCACGCCCAGTAAGCCCTCCGCGAGTCCGCAGCCCTCTAAGGTGGGTCCCCCCGCGGCCCACTCACGCCGGTGCTGACGGGCTCCGCCGTCCATTCCCGGTGTGGCCCGGCGGGTCCTGACCCGGCCTGCGGCTCCCACACCGTCACGGCCGCCATCTTCCCCGACGCTTTACGGCAGCGGGAGTGGCACGGCAGGGTCGGGCCGATGCTTTCCGGCAGTGTGGCAGGAAGGCAGACGTGCTTTACGGCAGTGTGGCGTCCGCTGTGGTGATGGCGCTCCTCTGAAGGAGAAATAAGTAAATAAAACTCAGAAGTTTCTCCCAGAACACGGAATTGCCACGCCCAGCCCAGCCCGTGCTCTCGCCCCCAGCCGGGGCTCGGGGCCCCGGTCTGACAAGGCGTGATTGCGGGGGGTTACCTGGGCACACCTGAGCAGGAAGCTGCTGATGAGCAGAGGCCGAGAGGGTCTTAATAAAAGACTACAATATAATATTTACTTTCGCATTTATATATTAGTTAATACATGGACCATAAATATTTAGATACAGTGTCATACAGACCTTTATTTAGCTGTTTGTTGGTAATGTACCAGTTTAAATATGTGCTGCATAGCTTATAGGAATAGTAGTGTGTCGAATATACTGTATTACAAGCTGTAGCTAAACACTGAGTGTTAAAATACCTCTATGGAACCAAACAAATGATGTAAAGCAATGATGTTACAACCCCACATTCTGCTGACTGAACTCTCCAAGTTATAACTGTGATGCAAACCAGAGGACCGGAGCACAATAAAAAAATACCACATTAAATTTAAGAAGAACATAACAAATACTTGTTAAAGATTTAAAACAAAACAATGGAAACAAAAGGGGGAATAAAATATACTAGCTGGACACACAGGATGTCATGTTGATAAGCCAGAGTGTGAGGAAGCAAAGCAGGTAAGTTTCACAGTAATAACAAATTCAGAAGAATATTTGAATAATGTATGAAAGTCATAAACATGTATGTATGTTAAAAAAGGAAAAGTAAACCAGTACAATATTAGGGTCAACAGGAGGAACCACAGGCTATTAATCAAACACAACTCAGCAATGCCCATGTAAAATGGCACAAGGCCACTCAAGGCACATGGGAACGGGACAAGAACAGCACCCCATTTCTCTGGGGAAACAAGCTCAGCCACCCACAGTCCTGAGGTCAGTCTGCAGGATGCAACTACCACTCCAAATGCAGCCTGCTTTCCGGGTGGTGCCAGCTGG
>JAGMWU010000174.1:45469-57732 GCA_018697195.1 Certhia americana | reverse complement strand
GAAAAGAGGGAATGGAGAGGGGGAAAAGAGGGAATGGAAAGAGGGAAAAAGGGAATGGAAAGGGGGAAAAGAGGGAATGGAAAGGGGGAAAAGCCGGGAATTGTGACAGAGGCGGTGCCAGCGGCGCACGCTCCCATTAATCAGCCCCTAATTAGGCGCGAAGAGGAAACTTTAACATCCTCATCCAAGGATTAATTAATTCATCCAGGGGCTCGGGACAGAGGCGGGGGGGGGGACACTTGGGACTGATGGAGCTGGAATTCCTGATCCCTTCATCCCAAATCTTCTGGGAAAGGGCTGAGGGGCCGGGATTGAGGCTGGGATGAAGGGAGGGGATGGATGGATCTGGAAGTTTCTGTTCCCTTCGTCCCAGAAAGGGCTGGGGGGCCGGGATTGGATCCCGTGTGGGATCCCGGCTGGAATGGCCCCAATCCCGGCAGGATCCCATCAGGAATGGCCCCAATCCCGGCAGGATCCCATCAGGAATGGCCCCAATCCCGGCGGGATCCCATCAGGAATGGTCCCAATCCCGGCGGGATCGCCCCGGGATGAGCGCCCGGCATCGCCGCGGGTCGTGACCCCGCATCCCGTCTCCATGGAAACCCTTCCCGCTGCCAGGTTTTTCCTGGCGGGAATGAGATTTCCGCGGAAAATCCCGAATTTGGGGATTTTCATTCCCGGTGTCGGCGGGAATTCCGGGATTTGCTGAGGAGGCGGCAGGGGGAGGAGCGGAGAGGAAGAGGAGGGGGGAGGAAGAGGATTCGCTCGTCTTTTCCAAGGAATTCTCCTCCATGGGGAAGGGAATTCCCCAAATCCTGGCTCAGGAAACCCCACCTGGCCAGGGGATTTAAGGTGAGACAAATCCACAAATTCCTCCCCAAAAATTCTCAGAATTCCCTAAATCCTCATCAGGAAACCCAACCTGGCGGGGGGATTTGAGGAGCAGGTGTCAACAGCCGAAAAAAAATCCACATTTTCTCCCCAAAAGAGGCTCAGAATTCCCCAAATCCCAGCTCAGGAAACTCCACCTGACCAGGGGAATTTAAGATGAGACAAATCCACAAATTCCCCCCAAAAATTTCTCAGAATTCCCCAAATCCTGACCCGAGAGTCCCCACCAGGCATGGGGATTTAAGGTGAGATAAATCCACAGTTTTCTCCCCAAAAGAGGCTCAGAATTCCCCAAATCCTGGTTTAGGAAACCCCACCTGACTGGGGAATTTAAGGTGAGACAAATCCACAAATTCCTCCCCAGAATTTCTCAGAATTCCCCCAATCCTGGCCCTCCCTGGCCGGTGGATTTGAGCTGCAGCTCCTGCGATATTTTGATTTTTCACCTCCTGCTCGGGGCCCCCCCGAGCTGCGCCGTTTCCTGCGCTTTGAGGCTTCAGCATCCGCCGCGGTTCGGGGCCCTCCTGCCCCTAAAGCCGAGCTTGTGCCCTGCTAAGCCGAGCCTAAAGAGGCTGAAAGGGGGAGAACCAAAACCTGAGCTGAAAACCTGAGCCAGAAAGGGCCGAAAACGGGATGGGAAACGCCGGGTGTGAAATTCCCCCGCTCTGGAAATGACGTGGCAGCGACAGCGCCGAGGATTCTGCAGAATCCCCGACAGAAACCCCAAAATCTCCAAAATTCCCCCAAATCCCCCAAATCCAGGGGTGAATTTTCTGCTAAATCCGCCCTTTATGGTCCCTCCTCCACAAAATTCCCCTCTTTGGATATTGGGATTTCTGAGGGACCCCCGAGGAGCAAAAATGACCCCAAATGACCCCAAAAGGAGTCTGGAGCTGCTCTGGGATTTCTCCATCAGCCCCATGATCCCAAATCCCGACCCCAAATGACCCCAAAAGGAGTCTGGAGCTGCTTTGGGATTTCTCCTTTGTCTCCACGATCCCAAATCCCAACCCCGAACCCTCGGGATCCCCCTGATGTTTGGGTTGTGCAGATTCCCGCCGGGAATCTTTGGGATCAGCCAGGAGTGATCCCAGAGGATCTACTGGGGTTGTAGAGGAGGAGGAATCCCATCCCCCCCACACACACACCCCAAAGTTCCTCCTCCTCTTTTTGGGGTGTCCCCACCCTCTCGGTTTCCTCCTCCCCGCCCCAGCGCGGTCGCGGCAGCTCCGGCTCCCACGGGCAGGGATCCCCTGATCCCCCAGATCCCCATGGATCCCATGGATCCCGCGATCCCGGAGGAGATCCAGCGGCTCCTGGCAGGTACCGACCCCTCCTCAGCCCCTGCCCCAGCTGGGAAGGGTTTGGGGGGGATTTTCCTGCCCGGTTTTGGGGTGTGCAGGGGCTGTGGGAGCTGCCGGGGGGTGACCCCAAAGAGAATTTGGGGCTGGGGGACCTCCTTGACCCCAAAAATCTGGGGGCTCTGGGACCTCCCTGACCCCCAGGAGAATTTGGGGGTGACCCCACAGAGAATTTGGGGGCTCTTTTTGAGGTTTTAGGCCTCCAAATCCCTGAATTTTGTGGGGTTTTTTTGCAGTGTAGCGTGGGCACCTGCCCATAAATCCATAAATCCATAAATCCATAAATCCATATATCCCACCCCAGCAGGAATTTCACCTGGAGCAGGGATCCAATCCCCCCCCTGCCCATGGAACCCCAACATCTGTGGGGTGCTGAGGAAGCACCTGGGACCTTTTTGGTGTTTTTGGGGTTTTCGGCTCTCGTTTCCTGCCGAGCCCGTCCCTCCCAACCCCCCAAAACTTCTACCCCTGTCCCCTCTGCCAGCCCTGTCCCCTCTGCCAGCCCTGTCCCCTCTGCCAGCCCGAATTCCCAAATTCCCCGCGTTTTCCCCCAGGATGGAGCTGGGAATTCTGCCCTGGGCTCAGCCCCAGGGATGTTTGGGATGGTTCCGAGCTGCCGCCCCGCGGGATCGGCTCCTTTTCCGCGGCATTATTTCCTCGTTAGCTGCCAGATTTTAATTGAAGGTTTCAGGTCTGGTCCGCGGCCGGGCGCTCTGCGGCTGACAGGTGGGATGGAGATTAATGAGGTGTCACAAAGCTCGGGATCAAACCGGGACGGGCCTTGACAACCCCGGAGCCTTCCAGGGCCTCAGGAGCCTCTGGGGGCTCCAGCCCGGCAATGAAGGAGTTAAAATCCATTTCATTTATTATTTATTTTGCTTTTATTTTGAGGTTTTGGGGTGATCTCGTTGGTATCCCTGAAGGAACGGGCAAAAAACACAGATTCCCATAACCCTTCCCAGATCCAGATTTCCTAAACCATTCCCAGATTTCCTAAAAACCTTCCCAGATTCCCTAAACCCTTCCCAGATTCCCTAAAAACCTTCCCAGATTCCCTAAACCCTTCCCAGATTCCCTAAATTCCTTCCCAGATTCCCTAAACCCTTCCCAGATTCCCTAAAAACCTTCCCAGATTCCCTAAACCCTTCCCAGATTCCCTAAAAACCTTCCCAGATTCCCTAAACCCCTTCCCAGATCCAGATTTCCCAAACCCTTCCCCAATTTCCTGACTCTTCCCAGGTTTCCTAAACCCTTCCCAACTTTCCAAAACCCTTCTCAGATTCCCTAAACCCTTCCCAGATTTCCTAAACCACCTTCCCAGATTTCCTGAGTCTTCCCAGATTCCCTAAACCCTTTCCCAGTTTCCCTAATCCCCTTCCCAGCTTTCCTGCTCCCTTTCCACCTCCACCTTTTCCTTTCCCGGATTTCCTGCCCCCTTTCCCGCTCCCTCTTGCCCTCTCTCCCTGATTCCCCTCTTGGCCATTCCCGTTTTTCCAGAGGCTGAGGTTTTCCTGGGCCGGGTTTTGTGGGAAGAGCCGCTCAGCTCCGGGGCCCGGCAGCAGCGGGATGCGCTGCTCCAACGGCTCCAGCGCGCCAGACACAGGTGAATTCCCAAATTCCCCACAGAATTCCATCAGATTTGGGGGAATTCCTCATCCCGATGGAATTCCCCCACGGTTCGGGATTTTATGGATGCTCCAGGTTTGGGATAATGGGAGCATTCTGGGAAGTTTTCCCAAATTTCCCTCCAGAATTCCATCAGATTTTGGGGATTCTTCATCCTGATGGAATTCCCCCACGCTTTAGGATTTTATGGATGCTCCAGGTTTGGGATAATGGGAGCATTCTGGGAAGTTTTTCTTCCAGAATTCCATCAGATTTGGGGAATTCTTTGTCCCGCTGGAATTCCCCCACACTTTGGGATTTTCTGTGGTCGATTTCTTTGGATTTTCTCAGTTTCCGGACTGGGATTTTCTTCCCTGTTTTTTTTTCAGGAAGGAATTCTGGGATACTCCTGATTTATTCCTCACTCTCAAAATGAGATTTTTTTCCTCCTTTTTTTCTTTTTTTTTTTTTTTTTTTTTTTTTTTTGAGGAAGGAATTTTGGGACACTCCTGATTTATTCCCTAATTTCTGGAAGGGGATTTTCTTCCCCTTTTTTTTTCAGGAATTCTGGGATATTCCTGGTTCATTCCATACAGAGTTTCCCCCTGCTCCCCCTCGATTTTTTCCTTTTAAGGAAGGAATTTCCCCCATTAATCCAAATTAAATTAATCCCATTTTCACCTCCTTTTATCCCTGAGCTCACTCCCACCACTAATTCCGTTTGGAGCCCTCTGGCTCCTTCCTTTCCGGAATTTTCCAGCCTTTCCCACCCCGCTGATGGAATTATCCCACTTTTCCCATCCATTTCCTCCCGCATCCGTCATTAACCTGAAACCCGAGCGCCTCAACTGAGCTGAAAAATGAATTTAAAAATGAATTTAAATCCTTTTCTTTTCCGCCACGGGGAATTCCCAATCCCATTTTCTCCCGCTCCCATTATTTTTAATTTTTTCTTCCCCTTTTTTTTTTTTTTTTTTGAAATCTCCTCCCCCCCCCCATCGATTTTTATTTTTATTTTTATTTTTTTAATATTTATTTTCCCACACATCCAAATCCTGGCTCCAAAAATCCCATTCCACCCCATCCCCTGGGAATACCAGCTCTTAATTAATGAGGGAAAAATGGGAATTTGATTGGATCTGGCTCAGAGGGTTTGGATTTTTGGGGGGATTTTTTTGAATCCAGTTAAACCCAAATTTGCCCAAAATTTTGGCATTTTTGGGGGTCTCGCAAGTCCAAAAATCCAAGAATATCCCAGAAAAGTGGGAAAATAGGATTTGGGAGGAAGATTTCTGATGGGGGAAACACCAAATTTAGGGAAAAAAATTGGGAAAAGAGCAAAATTCCATGTGGGGACTTCCTGGAAATCCAAGTGCTCCCCAAATCCCATAAATTTATGGGATTTATCCGAGATTTTTCTTGGCAAAAAAAGAGCTCCTGACTCTTCCCCATTCCCTAAAAATTCCTCCTCCCCCCATTCCCAATTCCATTTTATCCCAAATTTTCCTGCCCGGGGTCAAAACATGGAATTAAAGCCAAACCCTCTGGCAGAAATTGGAATTTTTTGCGGATTTTTTAATCCTAAAAAATGGAATAAAGCAGGAAAATCCAAGCTTTTTTTTTTTTTTTTTTCCCTCGGCCTTCCCAGAGCCGCTCCAGGAGGGAAACTCAATTTTCCCATTTTTTTTTTTAGGCCATTTCCTGGGATTAAAAATGACAGAGGTCGGGAACAAAGCCCCGGTGCTTTCACGGAGCGGGAATTGCGAGTGACAGAAAATCATTCAGGGAATGTTGGCGCTAAAACGTGGCCAGGAAAAGCTCCCGAGGCAAAAATTCCCAGAAAAAAACAAAAAACCCGAAAAAAACAACAAAAAATGGGAATTTTTTCCAGCTTTTCTTTGTCCAGGAGGCAAAAATATCCCGAATTTTGGGAATTTTGGGATTGGGGGGATGCAGGGATCTGGTAGAGCGGATCTTTTTCTGCTGTTTAAATGTTGAAAAATCGGAGTTTTCCCTGGGAATGTTGGGATTTAGGGATGGAAAAAAACCCAGGAAAAACCCAAAAAGCTGGAGCTGCTTTTCCAGCTGCCCTCTCCTGGATTTTGGGGGATTTTGGGATAAAACGGAGCAGGCACGAGATGGAGGAAAAAATTCCTTGTGGAATTCAGGAAACGCTCCCGAGAAATTCCCAACTTTTCCTCCAAAAGGCTTTTCCCAACCCAAGATCCCCGGGAGAGAATTTCCCGGGAATTTCCCAGCGCACATTTTGGATTTTTCCACACTTTTGGATTTTATTTTATTTTTGTTTCAATCCAAAGCCAACAGCTCCTAATAAATGAATAAATCTTTAATATCCATACCTTTAATAAAGGAATTTAATTCCAATAAAAACCCCTTCATGGGAATTCCGGGATTCTTTCCCAAAGAATCCGTGCCGGGAGCCGGGATGATCCCGAGGAATCGTTTTCTCCAGGAAAGCTTTTAAGGAGGATCAGGATTAATTGGATTTTCCCTGCCAGCACAGCTCCTCTTGGAATTTGGGCACTTGGGGCTTTATTCCCAATCCTTGGTGGCATTCCCGAATTTTCCCGGATGAAAACGATTCCCAGGAGTTGCCCAAAATGGGAGAAAGGAAAAGAATCCTGATTTTTTTTTTAATATTAAATCCTTTTTTATTTTTATTATTTTGGGGAACGGGCAGAGCGCGGCTCACCCTCCGCTCCTTGGGAATGAGCTCGGCAAAAATCCCGGAATATTTTGGGCTTGGAAGTGACTTTTGAAGGATTTGAGGGGAAAAAGGTGGCAGGAATTTTCCAGTTTGGATGGAAATCCTTGGAATTACGGTTGGGAAGGGCCTTAAATCCCATAATTCCCATTCCCTTCCCACTATCCCGGGTGTTTTCCAAGCCCTCATCCCAGTTCCTCTCGGAATTCCTTGTGTTTCCCATTCCCTGATTTCCCGAATTCTCCCACCCACCCCTAATTCCTCAGGCTGGAATAATCCTGGAGGAAAATCCGGGATTTTTATGGATTTTTAAAAAAAACTTTTCCTTTGGTTTTTCAGGTTCCACCTGGAATTCCCATCCCGAGGTGAGTCCAGCTGGGAAGGCTCGGACAGCTCCCGGAAATTCCCAGGAAAAAGAATTTTTATGGATGTGTGGGGCAACTCTTGGGGTGGGAAAGTTCCGCATTGGGAATCTCATCCCGAGCAGCGAATCCCACAATTTCCATGGCTCTGGAATCGATTCCTGGGCTGGGAAGTTTTCCAGAATTCTGGAAAAGTTTGGGAAGCTTGGAAAGGGCGGCGGATTCCCATGGAAAATTGATTTGGAATGGAGATTCCGGGGTATCCCTCGGATTTCCTGAGCTCGGAGAGGGAGCAGAATCCGGGATCAGGATGGGAATTTTGTGGGAATCCCCATTCCTTGTTAAAAATTGGGGGAATTTCGGTTTTGGTCCTCGTTTGCTCCATCGTGGGAGTGAGGATTTGAGATTCCCGGGATTCTTGAGGGTCTCCAGGAGGGAATTTTGGTTCTGTGGGATCTTTTGTGGATTTGGGATTGCTGGAGCTCCGTTGGCTCAAGGGATGGAATTCCCGGTTAGGAGCGGCGCAGGGATTGGGGGATTTTCCTTAAAAATCCGTTGGGATCCGTGGGAGCTCCCGGAGCTCCACCAAGGTGGGAACGACTGGAACAAAATCCCTTCCTGGAATTCCAACTCATCCAATCCTTTACTCTGGGAATAAATCCCTTCCTGGAATTCCAATTTATCCAATCTTTTCCTCTGAGAATAAATCCTTTCCCAGGATTCCAGCTCCTCCAATCCTTTATTCCAGGAATTAGAATGCCTTCCTGGAATTCCAGCTCCTCCAATCCTTCCTTTCCTCCAGGAATTAAACCCATTCCCAACATTCCAGCTCATCCAATCGTTTCCTCTGGGAATAAATCCTTTCCCAGGATTCCAACTCCTCCAATCCTTTATTCCAGGAACTAGAGTCCTTTCCCAGAATTCCAACTCTTCCAATCCTTTATTCCAGGAATAAACCCCTTCCTGGAATTCCAACTCCTCCAATCCTTCCTTTCCTCCAGGAATAATTCCCATTCCCAACATTCCAATCCATTCCCATTCCTCCAATCCTTTCCTCCGGGAATTAATCCCTTCCTGCCCCTCCAACTCCTCCAATCCTCCCTTTTCTCCCGGATCAAATTCCAGAGTGTTCCCTGCTGGCTCAGGGCCCATCCTGGAGGTGCCAGGAGCAATTCCCGCCGGGATCGGCGTTATCCCGCTCCAATCTCAGCCGCCGAGCTTTAATTGCTTCCCAGGCTTTGTTTTCCCGATGAATCCGCATCTGGCACCATATGGAAAAATCCAACGGACAGCTGGGAGAAAATTAAAAACAAAACAAAAAAAAACAATGGGAAGGAGGGAAAATCCGAGCGCATGAAAGGCTCCAAATGGGGCTTTAAAATGAGGAATATTCCAGGGAAAAAGGGAAAATCAATGGAATTTCAGGGCTGGGGGAGGAGGGGGGGCTTTTGTTCCCCGGAATGTTCCTTTTCCGGGCTCGGGAGCTGAAGGAAAAGTCGGGAAATCGGGATGTGGAATCGGGCAGAGATTTGGGAAGAGGTGCCTGGCTGGATTCAAATTCCCGCTGGGAATTCCTGGCTTTGAATTCCCGCTGGGAATTCCTGGTTTTGAATTCCTGCTGGGAGTTCCTGGCTTGGAGTTCCTGGTGGGAATTCCTGGCTTCAAATTCCCGCTGGGAATTCCTGTTTTGGAGCTTCTGACTTGAAATTCCCACTGGGAGTTCCTGCCTTGGGGTTCCCGCTCAGAATTCCTGGCTTTGAATTCCTGCTGGGAATTCCTGTCTTGGAGTTCCTGGCTTGGAATTCCCACTGAGAATTCCTGGCTTTGAATTCCTGCCGGGAATTCCCGGCTTGGAGTTCCTGGTGGGAATTCCTGGCTTTGAATTCCTGCCGGGAATTCCTGGCTTGGAGTTCCTGCTGGGAATTCCTGGCTTTGAATTCCCCCTGGGAGTTCCTGGCTTTGAATTCCTGCTGGGAATTCCTGGCTTGGAATTCCCCTTTGGAATTTGAAATGCTAATATTTTAATTCCGTGCATTTAACCCGGAATAATCTCCTTTGGGAAAAGAGGGAATTTCGTCGGGAAAATCGGGAATTGGAGCCCTTCCCCCGAGCTGCCGTTTTCCAGGGAAAACATTCCCAATAAAAGCCGGGATTTGGGAGGCAGGGAAGGAAGGATGGAACGGTCTGAGGGAGCGGCCAGAGGCGCTCGGGGGTACTGCAAGGCAGGAGAGGAAAAGCGGGAATGCCGTGGGAATTCGGGAAGAGGGAGGGGGGGATGAAGAGCCGGAACTTTTCCCTGCTCCCAAATTTTGGCTCCGCGGAGTTATGACAAGGAAAAGCAGGAAATCATTAAAACAGTAAAAAAAAATTTAAAAAAATTTTAAACCCTCCAAACTCCCCCCAAAATTCCCTATTTTTGGCTGGAAAGATTCCCTTTGAAGCCGAGCCGGAGTGTCCCGGAATTGATGGGGTGCTGGGTGAGTCCAGGAAGTTTTATTTATAAAAAATTCCTTTTTTTCCCGATGCCGGCTCAGCGCCGCCAGCCCGGCTTGGGATTTATGAAGTGTTGGGAAAACAGCAGGAAAAATAATAATAATAATTTAAAAAAAAAAAAAAGGAAAAAAATCGGGATGGGCAAGGCTGGAATCCCCCGACCCCGGAATTCCCCAAAACAATTCCCCCAAAAATTAATATTTGCAGGAAACTTTTGTTGTTTGCCTCTCCAAACCTGGAATTTTCTCATTTTTCCCCCAGCCAGAAATCCAGGTTTTATTCCAATCCTGCTTTTCTATGGCCCAAACAGAACTCAGGGAATTTTCCTGCGGATTTCTCGGAGCAGGTCCGTGTCGAGCGTAGGAGAATTATTTCCCAGCCTTTTGTGCCGCTGGGATTTAATTCCCGGGGTTTTCATTAAGAATTAATGAGTTTTTCCTTCATCACAACAATCCCGGAATTGTTTTTCCTCCTTGGATTCCTCCCCGCTCCATAAAACTGATGGAAAAAGTGGATTAAAAAGCTCGGGCAATCCTTAGGATGCGAATCCAACTGGAAAAACGGCGGGATTGGGTTTTCACGGAGCCAGGGCTGGGGAGTTTTGTGTGGCTCCCAAAGGAATATTCAGGAATATTCAGGAATATTCAGGAATATTCCCAGGGCTAACGGAAAACAGCGGCTCCATTTCCGTGGATTTGTGCTCGGAACGAGCCCTAAAAAATGGGAATTACTGGTGTTGGATCGTTTGACAGCCGAGCTTTTTTTGGGTGGACTTTGGGATTTGGGGAATTCCCAATTTCCCTTCCTGAAAAAAATCATTCCTGCCCCTCCAAACCTGGAATTTTCCCATTTCCTGCCCCTCCAAACCTGGAGTTTTCCAATTCCTGCCCCTCCAAACCCGGAATTTTCCAATTCCTGCCTATCCACACCTGGATTTATTGATTTATGGGGGTAATACTCTTGGCTATTCCACATTTGGGAATTTTCCCCGGAAAAGCCGGAACAGGCAGCTCGTTATCCCGATAATCCCGCACCTGCATCTCGTTAGAGGCACCTGTTACCTCCGCCTGGGGCCGGAATAAAGGCAGAATTCCAAGGAAAAGTTCTTTTTAGGGAATTGCCGGAAGGGTTTTGGCATTCCCAGAGCTGGGACGGGGGCACGGAGATGCTCCCAGTGCTGGGAATTCAGGGAATGTGTTTAAAAATCCATGGCTTTTGTCCCTATCCCTGTAAATTTGAGCAGTAAATCCATGTTTTTATCCTTATCCCTGTAAAGTTGAGTAGGAAATCCATGTTTTTATCCCTATCCCTGTAAATTTGAGTAGGAAATCCATGTTTTTATCCCTATCCCTGTAAATTTGAGCAGTAAATCCAGGTTTTTATCCGTATCCCTGTTAATTTGTGTAGGAAATCCATATTTTTATCCCAATCCTTGTAAGTTTGGGCTTGGAGCTGATGCAGGGAAGGAAAATCCTGGAGCATTTTATTCCTCATTTGCTCCCAGATGATTCCTTTGCATGAGGAACTGGAAATTTCCTGGGAAAACATGCTTTGGGATATGGGAAATACTGAATGTGGGGAAAAAACTGATTTTTCATTTTATATAAAAGTGAAAATTTGGGCCTGAGGCCTCGATTAACGCCGGACTCTCCCGGTGTTTTCTGGGCTCTCTCCCGGTGTTTTTTAGGGGAAAAATCGGGAATTCGGGCTGGGAAATGAATGAGGGGCAGCTGTAAATTGGTTTTTTGAGCTGTTTGGAGGGCGCTGAGTGAGGAGCAGCTGCCTCTGCTCCCTTATCAGGCCCAGGCCCCGACCAGGCCCCGGCTGCTTTGTCCAGAACAAATATTGAATTAAAAATCTTTTATCGCCGCTGGATTTCCATTCAAAGGGGAGCTCAGCACCTGGCACTGGGCGGCCTCTCCAGAAAATCCAACAGCGGGGGGAAATTTCCCTGGAAAATTCAATGCAAGGTTCATTTCAGGAGCGGAAAGCTCCTTTCGACACCCCGGCCTTGGTGATTTGTTTGTAGGAAATCCAGGATTTTATCCCAATCCCTGTAAATTTGTCCAGGAAATCCAGGATTTTATCCCAATCCCTGTAAATTTGTGTAGGAAATCCAGGATTTTATCCCGATCCCTGTAAATTTGTGTAGGAAATCCAGGATTTATCCCTTTTTCCATATAATTTGTATGAGGAATCCATGTTTTTATCCTAATCCTTATAAAATTTGTGTAGGAAATCCGTGTTTTATCCCGATTCCTGTAAATTTGTGTAGGGAAATCCATGTTTTTATCCTTATCCCTGTAAATTTCTGTAGGAAATCCAGGTTTTTATCCTTTTCCCCTCTCTCCTGAAGTATTTCCAAGCTTTTATTCCCTAAAATCCAGGGAAATCCTCCGTTTTCCCACAATTCTTTATTTTACACATGGATTTATGGCAAGCTCAGGGACAAGGATTTGGATTTGCCCCTGGAATTTTGCATTCCCAGGGGTTTTTTTGCAGCAGGAATTCCCTGCCTTGCTCCTGAGTGCTGGATTTGCCCTAAAACCCTTCAAATCCCACAAAAAATACATTTGGATTTTGGATGGAGCCAGAAGGAGACAAGACCACGACATGAGTGGGGATATTTGGGGTTTAGGAATTCCCAAATTCCTCAAATTTTCCCTGAAATCAGCTTCTCTTTGTTTTTCTCCTCCAGGAGAGGATGACAACGACGGGCAGGGTGGCTGGGATGAAAATTCCAGCTGGAATTTTGGCTTTTCCCAGATTTCTGAGGCCTCGTTCCCAGCAGAATTCCAGCAGGAGGGTGAGTCACTGGATTTATTT
>JAGMWU010000174.1:7457-29235 GCA_018697195.1 Certhia americana | reverse complement strand
TTTTTGGGTTTTTTTTTCCCATCCAGGATTGCTCCCAGGATTCGGGGTTTGTTTTGTTTTTATTTTTTTTTCCCTTATTTTTTTTTTGTTTTTTACAGGACGAATTTGCCGGGGCAGGGACATTTTCGGGATGGGTTTTTTCAAAGGTTATTTAAACAACACAACAACAAAACAAAAAAAAAGGGAATGTTGGAAAAGGGGGTCGGCCGGCGGCGGGGCTGGCGAGGTCAATCAAGGCTTAACGCCTCCGCTGGAGTCCACGGCCTCGGCTTTTATTGGGAATTTCCGGGAACGCTGCGGGATGTCCCTGGCAACGGCAGCCCCGGGGGCTGCGGGGGAATCGGGGGCGCTTGGAAAAGGAAAAATCCCACCATCCAGGGAATCGGTGGGAAAATGGGAAGGGAATGAGTAAAAAGGGTTTGGGTGGGGAGAGAGGGGATTTCAGGTCTGAATCCTAAAGGAATTCCCAAATGTGATCCCAAAGGAATTTACAAATGGGGGTGATTCCAAAGGAATTCCAATGTGATCCCAAGGAATTCCCAAATGTGATACCAAAAGATTCCAAATGTGATCCCCAAAGGATTTCCCAAATTTGATCCCCAAAGGAATTTCCCCAAATGGATCACAAGGGAATTCACAAATGTGATCCAAATGAATTTACCAAATGTATGATCCCCCAAGGCTTTCCCAAATGTGATCCCAAGGATTTCCCAAACCTCCTCCCAAAGGAATTCCCGTCCTGATTCCCACAGAATGTCCTCAAACCTGATTCCACAGAATTTCCAAACCTGATCCCACAGGATTTCCCAAACCCCATCCCGCAGGATTTTCAAGCACTGATCCCAAAGGAATTTCCCAGTCCTTATCCTGTAGGATTTTGCAAACCTAACCCTGTAGGATTTCCTGCCCTGATCCCAAAGGATTTCCAGCCCCAATCCCACGGGAATGATTCATTCCCACTAAAACCAATAAAGGAAGAAATCCAAGAGAAAAACGTGGAAATCAGGAAAATCGGGATAATCCAACTTCCCCTCTCCTGTTCCCGAGGAATTTTGTAGGGAAAGGGGTTTTTTATGGGAAAGGGGAACCCGGGGAGAAATCCCAGTCGGGATTTGGGGCAGAGGAGGATTTGGGGCTGGGAAAAATCCTGGAATTTCTCTGGGAATGTTCGCGGGAAATGGCGCCACTGCCCCCTGCCTGCCGAGCGGGGACACGGCCGGGGAGAGCGGGAATTTGGGATTCGGGAATTTGGGATTCGAGAATTTGGGATTCGGGATTCTGGAATTTGGGATTCGGGATTTGGGAATTTGGGATTCGGGATTTGGGATAAGGGGTTTGGGATGAGGGATTCTGGAATTTGGGATTCGGGATTCGGGGTTTGGGATTTGGGATTCGGGAATTTGGAATTCGGGGTTTGGGATTTGGGAGGAGGAATGAGAGATTTGGGATTTAGGATTTGTGATTTGGGGTGAGGGATTTGGGAAGGGAAGAAGGAAGTGCCCGAATTCCAAGCGTGGAAAGAGCCGGGAATTTTTCAGCGCCTGGAATTTCTCACCTCATCAAGGTTTTAAAAAAAAAAAAGAATTTTCTGGGATAAAGTTTTGCTTCCCTGCTCCAAACCCTGTGGAAAAAGTGGATTTGGGATAATCTCGGGACCTTTGGGAATTCAGGGAATACGATCCCGATAATCCCAAGGAGCTTTCGGAGTGGGATCTGATCCTAGGGAAAATCCGGGATGGATGGGAGGTGGGGAAAATTGGGAAAAAAGGGATTTAACATCTGGAAAATCCACATTTTAATTTGGGAATATTCGGGATGAGGGAATATTCCCTGGGAGCGCCAAATCCTGGGAATTTGGGGCCTGCAGATGGAGATCCTGATTTTCCTTGGAATATATCGGGATATGCCAGGGAACAGCAGCTCCTGTTGCAATCCCAAGGCCGGAAAATAATTAGGGAATAATAAAAAAATTCAGGATTTGGAGTGGGAAAACCATCCTGGAACACTGATTGATTGATTGATTGATTGATTAATTAATTAATTACGAGCTCTGCTCCCAGTGAACACCTCCGGAATTAATGGATCCTCATGGAGCAGGAATCTCCGGGATAATTTTATTAGGAGTAGCAGCAATCCAGAACCTTTTTAATTCCCTGTTAATATTCCCAATTTTTCCACCAGCACCTCCCATTCCAAAGTCAAACACGGCAGGAACTCCTGGATTTTCCCAGGATTTTTCCAGGACTTTTTCAGGATTTTCCCACCATTTTTTCACCATTTGCCCCCACGATTTCCCCACCATTTTCCCAGGATTTTTCCCAGGATTTCCCCACAATTTCCCCAGCATTTCCCCATAAGTTTTCTCACGATTTTTCCCAAGTTTTTCCCCACCATTCTCCCCAGTTCCCCCAGGATTTTCCCCACCATTTCCCCAGGATCTTTCCCAGGATTTTTCCCCAAATTTTTATCCCCCAATTCCCTCCCATTTCCCCAGGATTTTTCCCAGAATTTTCCCCAGGATTTCCCCCCCTTTCCCCCCCAATTCCGCAGGATTTTTCCCAAGTTTTTTCCCACCATTTCCCCAGGATCTTTCCCAGGATTTTTCCCCAAGTTTTCACCCCCCATTTCTCCCCCATTTCGCCAGGATTTTTCGCAGAATTTTCCCCAGATTTCCCCCCCATTTCTGCAGGATTTTTCCCAAGTTTTTCCCCCCCATTTCTCCCCCATTTCCCCAGGATTTTTCCCAAGGTTTTCCCCCCCATTTCCCCACATTTCTGCAGGATTTTTCCCAAGTTTTTCCCCCCCAATATTTCCCCCATTTCCCCAGGATTTTTCCCAAGTTTTTCCCCCCGTTTCCCCCTCATTTCCCCAGGATTTTTCCAGGTGCCAGGATCCGCCGTTCCCGAGGCCCCGGCTCCGTTTTCCCGGGCGGGGGCGGGAGGATTTCAGGATTTCAGGATTTCCACCCCCGCAGCTAATTAGCGGAATGGCTCCATTATTTATCCAGGGACACCGAGCCCAATAATTGCTATTGCAGCTCGGAAGCGGCTCCGGGATATTAATTCCCGATTTTTCCTGTCAGCTCCGTACAGTAAAACTTCCAAATGGGCCCCCGAAGGTGCAGAAGCTCATTTTAATCCTCCTTTTTCTTTGGAATTGGCAGAATCTCCTTCCATAAAAGCCGGAAAAAAAGCGGGAGAACGGATAATATTTTGCTCCGAAGGAAGCCGTTAGAAAATCTTATTATTTTTCCCGCTCCCTGACCTTTTCCCGGCTTTCCGCTGGAGGAAAAGTTGCCATGGATTTGGGGGTTGTGTTTGTGCTGAGGGGATTTGTTTGGTTTTTTGGGAGAATCCAGGGAATGGGGCTGGGCGAGGTGGGAGAAGGATGGATTGGTGTCCCAGCAGAAAGGGGTTGGGTCATTCCTGAGGGGTGGGAGAATTTGGGATTTGCTTTTCCTGGAATTTTTAGGGGTTGTTGTTCTATTTCATTTCCCATCCCTGGGTGTCATTCCCAGGGCATGGAAGATTTGGGGATTTGCTTTTCCCAGGATTTCTTGGGGCTTGTCCCACTTCATTTCCCATCCCTGCATCCCGGTATTCCAAGAAGTCTCCCAAGGAATTCTCCTCTGGCTGTGACCGGATTTCTGGTGGGAATGAGGGTGGCAATGAGTGGCTTTTCCCAGGGAAATTCCAGAGGGATTCTCCGCTTTTTGGGGCCGGATTTCTGGTGGGAATGAGGGTGGGAATGAGGACTTTTCCCAGAGAATTTCCCCAGGGATTCTCCTCTGGCTGTGGCTGGATTTTGGGTGGCAATGAGAGGCTTTTCCCAGGGAAATTCCTGAGGGATTCTCCACTCTTTGGGACCGGATTTCCAGTGGGAATGAGGGTGGCCATGAGCAGCTTTTCCCAGGGAAATTCCGCAGGGATTCTCCTCTGGCTGAGGCTGGATTTCAGGAGATGCCTCGGAGCATCCTCCTGGAAATCCCGGAGCAGATTCCCGAGGGGTTCTCAGGTCTCTGGGCCTGGATTTTGGGCGGGAATGGAGATTTTTTTCCCGAAGGATTCTCCGCTGGCTGAGGCCGCATTTCCGGTGGGAATGAGGCTGGCAATGAGAGGTTTTTCCCACCCAGATTCCCAAGGAATTCTCCCCTTCTCTGTATCCACACTTTGGATGGGAACGAGCCCCTTTCCCAACCAGGATTTTCCAAAGAATCCTCAAACTAAAACTCCCCGATTTAAACCAATCCCAAATCCCGGAATTCCCCATGAAAAAAAAAAAAGTGGGGAAAAGGGAATTCCCAGCCGAGCCTGGAGCATTTCTCCGTGGGCAGGAGAGGCTCCGAGGGAAGAAGAAAAGCCGGGAAGCTCCCGTTTTCTGGGGAAAACTCGTAAAGCTGGTCGGAATCCGACATAAAACACGATTTACATCCGGCATTTATCCTGGAAATTGCGGTTCCGTGCGGCTCCCGCCGGCGGATAAATCATCTTTTATGGGATTCTGCCCCGTTCTTCCAGGGAAAGGGAAATTTAGTGGAATTTGAAGGCTTGGGAAAACGGAGAGCTCCGGCTTGGGCCGTTCATCCTGGGAAACATCGGCTCCCACGTGGAAAAGGAGAAAAATCCCTCCCTGGGGGTCGGAGCTTCTCCCGTCAAAAAACGGCTCGGTTGGATATTCCGGGGATGAGGCCGGGAGAATTCCCAAGTTTTTTGGGGATGGTCCTGGTTTGTGGCAGGAAAAAAGGGCCTCAATCCCCTAAAAAATGGGATTCAGGGATGATTCCCAAATGGGATACAGGGAAGATTCCCAGAAGGGATTCAGGACAATTCCCAAATGGGATTTAGGGATGATTAAAAAAAAAAAAAAAGGGATTTAGGGACCAGTCCCAAATGGGATTCAGGGATGATTCCCAGAAGGGATTCAGGGATGAATGACAAAGAAATGGGATTTAGGGATGATTCCCAAATGGCATTTAGGGATGATTCCCGGAAGGGATTTACGGCTGATTCCCAAATGGGATTCAGGGCTGATTCCAGCCCTGATTCTAGTTTTCATTCCATCCCAATTCCTGGAATAATGGAAAATTCCGGTCGTTTTCCCGCTGGCACTGAGGGTCCCCAGGCACTTCCCAGGAGAGGCTCTCCGGTGTTATCCCACTTTTCCAGCAGGAGAAAATCGATCACTGGAGAGGGAAAATTGGATTTTCCTTTTTTCCCTGGGATCCGGCACCAGGCAGGGACATTCCCTATCCTTTGGGGCGATATCCTGGATTTTTCCATCAGGAATTGGGATGGCAGGACCCAGGGAATGCGTTCCAAGGGGAAATTCAGGAAATTCCCCTGGAATTCTTTTTGGAGCACCCTGGGATAACAGGAATCCTCCCTGCCCATGGAATGGGATTTAAGGCCCTTCCATCCCAATCCTATTCCGTGATTCCCAATTTGGGATTTTCCCTGTTTTCCCTGGAGAAAAAAAAAAACAAACAAAAAAACCCAAACCTGGATTTCTGGGAGCAGGTGGAGCTGTCCCCCTCCTCCCCCCCTCAGCTCCGGGACAATATTCCGTAAATATTTGCTCCGGGAAATGAGGAGGTGCTGAAAGAGCCGGGAAAGCTCCGGGAGGAGAAATCCAAACACACCTGGAGCCGGGATCTGTTCCGCGGGGAAATTTGGGATTCTGGGAGCCGCTCCAATGTAGGGAAGGGATAAATCCTGGATACTGGGATCTAGGGGGGTTAGGGCTGGGTTTAGGGCTGGTTTTGGGATTTTGGGATAATTTGGGATGGCTGGGAGCCGCTCCAAAGTGGGGAAGGGATAAATCCTGCTGGATGCTGGGATCCAGGGGAGGTTTGGGGCTGGGTTTGGGGCTGGTTTGGGCCTGGTTTGGGGCTGGTTTTTAGGGCTGGTTTGGGGCTGGGTTTAGGGCTGGGTTTGGGGCTGTTTTGGGGCTGGGTTTGGGGCTGGTTTGGGGCTGGGTTTGGGGCTGGTTTGGGGCTGGTTTGGGGCTGGTTTGGGGCTGGTTTGGGGCTGGTTTGGGGCTGGGTTTGGGGCTGGTTTAGGGCTGGTTTTAGGGCTGATTTGGGTCTGGGTTTAGGGCTGGTTTGGGGCTGGTTTTGGGGGTTTTGACACCCTGGGATCCCTGGGAGATTTTCCAAAGCGGGAAATGGATAAATCCTGCTGGATAATCCTGAGGTGCTCTGGGGTTTAGGCCTGGTTTTTGGACTGGTTTTGGGACTGGTTTGGGGCTGGGTTTGGGCCTAATTTTCAGCGTGGGTTTGGGGCCAGTTTTGGGGTTTTGGACACCTTGGGGTCCCTGGGAGCTTTTCCAAATCCAACAATGGATAAATCCAGCTGGATCCTGAGCCACTCCAGGATGATTTTAAGCCCAGCTTTAGGATTCCAACCCCAGCCCCTCAGCCTGGCCGCGCTCCCCGGCAGCCGCCGATCCCGGGAACAACTCGGCGGGGATAAAAAATGGGAAGTGTTTAAATGGTGAATGGGTTTCATGTTCCTGTCAGCGCCGAGGGTTTGTTCCCGTTTATAAACTCATCCGTTTGGAATGACATCGGTTTTATGGGAGCCATCAGCCCCGGGTGACGGCGTTCCCGTGTTCCACCATTACTGCCCGATTGGATTTGCAGTAAAGAACGGGAATGGGCCTCGTAAATCTCCCATTGCCGGCAGATTTAGGGCTCCTGGGAGGGGGAATGGAGCCGTTCCCGGTGTTCCCGAGGGATGGAGCCAGTCCCGGGGTTCCTGGGAGGGGGAATGGATCCAGTCCCGGGGTTCCCGAGGGATGGAGACATTCCCGAGGGATGGAGACAGTCCTGGGACTCCTGGGAGGGGGAATGGAGCTGATCCCGGTGATCCCGAAGGATGGAGCCATTCCTGGGGTTCCTGGGAGGGGGAATGGAGCCAATCCCGAGGGATGGAGCTGTTCCCAAAGGATGGAGCCATTCCTGAGGGATGGAGCCATTCCCGAGGGATGGAGCCATTCCTGGGGTTCCTGGGAGGGGGAATGGAGCCGTTCCTGAGGGATGGAGCCATTCCCGGGGGATGGAGCCGATCCCGGTGTTCCCAAAGGCTGGAGCTGAGCCCCAGGGCTGGCTCGGGGTGGAGGAGTTGGTTTGATCTCAGGGCAGGGAGAGTTTTGATCCCAATCCTTGAAATTCCATAAGAAATAAGGAAGGTGGGGAAGTTACTTCTGGAATAGTCCTGAAATATGCCTGGAATGGCCTTGGAGTGGCCCTGGAATGTCCCTGGAATGTCCCTGGAGTGTCCCTGCTGTCCTCATCTCCCTGTGGCCATCCCAGCTTTTCCCTCTCCAGGTTTCCAGTGGAATTTTAGGAATTCTCCCTGGGAAACAGGTCCTTGAGTATTCCCAAAAAACCCAGGATGGGTCTCCAGGCGCTTCCAGGTCATCCTCAGCCAGCCCCCAACCCAGGAATTCCTGCTGGGTATTCCCAGAGCTTTCCATGCCTCGGGAATGCTGCCCCAATCCCAGGAAATGCCATGGATTCACCATCCAGCAATGATTCCCAGCCTCCCTCTCCTGTCACTTCGCAGGACAGGAAACCTTGTGTTTTCCAAGGAATTTTCTGTTATCCGGCATCACTCGGCTGATTCCCCACTCCTGGAGATCCCTCAATCCCTGCAGGACTCTCCCGGTGTGGAATTCCAGCCCCTCTGGAAGCAAATCCAGCATTTTTTAAACCCACAAACCGCACAAAGTCCCCTCCCTTCGGCTCCCCCCCCCTCCGTGGATTTTTCCCTCTTTTCCTTAATTCACTGCCCGGCGAGTTCCTGATTGACTCCGAGACCAATTAAAGGGAAATTTAATGGGAGAATGGATGAACTCCCGGAGCTTTCCTGGCCATCCATCACTTTTTTATAGCAGGAGCCGGGAAGGAGCTCCGAACTTCCCGCTGGGAATGGGATAATGAGCAGAGGATTCCCGGGGATTTCTGGGATGCTGCTCCAGGCTGGGATTCACCACCCTGATCCCGGCGTGCCGGGCAGTGGAGTGACCCCCGGGGAGGCTGGGAAAGGTGGGATAATGGGATGGAGCCCAGATGGAACCAGCCTGGATCTCTTTCATCCCTGGTTCCGGAGTGAGGTTGAGGATTTGGCTCCGTGTTCCCCCATTCCCTGAATCCCAGGAATCCAGGTGTGCTGGGGTGTCCCTGGGATTGGGAAGGAGGCCACGGGATCTGTCCCTGAGAGCTGGAATGGGATGTGGGACAATGGGATGGATCCCAGATGGAACCATCCGGAATCCGCCTCCTCCCTGGTTCCGGAGTGGAGGGTCTGGCTCTCCCCGTGTTCCCCCATTCCATAAAATGGGATAATGGGATCCCAGATGGGACCAGCCTGGATCTGTCTCCTCCCTGGCAGAGGATTTGTCTCTCCCCATGTTCCCCCATTCCCTGAATCCCGGGAATCCCGGCCTGCTTTGGCAGGAGTTGGGGACGGGCAGAGGTGACGCCACCAAGGCCTCGGCAAAACCTCGGGAATTGTCTCCCGTTGGGAATCCACTCCCAGTCTGAGACTTTGTGGGGAGGAGTTTGTCTTCCCCTGGGTCAGGAGGGGTGTGGGGATCCCAAAATCTCATCCCGGAGATTTGGGGATCCCAAATCCTCATCCCAGTCCTGCAGAACTCCCAAATCCCCATCCCAGAGATGAGGGGATCTTTGGGATTCCCAAAATCCCCAATCCCAGACCCCTGGGACTCCCAAATCCCCATTCTAGAAATGTGGGGATCTCTGGGATTCCCAAAATCCCATCCCAGGCTCATGGGACTTCCAAAATCTCTTCCCAGACCTTTGGGACTGCCAAAATCTCAATCCCGGATCTTTGGGGCTCCCAAAATTCCATCCTGGAGATAGGAAGATCCCAAAATCTCATCCCAGAACTGTAGGGATTTCTAGGATTCCCAAAATCCCATCCCAGAGATTTGAGGCTCCCAAAATCCCAATCCTGGATCTTTGGGGCTCCCAAAATCCCACCCTGGATATATGGGAATCCCAAATCCCAATCCCAGAGTTTTGGGGCTCCCAAAATCCCAATCCTGGATCTTTGGGGCTTCCAAAATCCCATCCCAGAGCAGCACCAGGCCCTACCCATCCCCACCCAAATCCCGCTCCCCATCCTGGTGGGATTTGCTCCAGAGGCAACAGGGGAAGGAAAAAACCCCGGAAAACATCCGAGGAGATGGAAAGCGCCCCCAGCTCCCATCCTTCAGCCAGAACTCCGTAATAAAAATAACGGGATAATGATTTTTTCCTGTTTTCTGGGATGATATTAAAGGCTGGGATATCGATCCCGCGTTTCCCGGGCCGCGGCTGGAGCTGCGGTTTTTGACGGAGAGAGCAATAAAATCCTCACTTTCCCAATTTCCCATAAATGTCAGCTCCGCTGGCAGGGTTACAAATTCCCGGGGATGTTCCCAGTTCTGCCTTCCCAGGGATGAGGGGATGAGGGAATGGCTCCAAGGGGAAAGTTTGGGATCATCCCAGCTCAGATCCGAGCTGGGAAGAGGCGCCGTTCCCGTGGGGAAGCGTCTGGGGTTCGGTTTAATCCCAAATCCTGGGAGTTTGGGATAAGGGCCCAATGTCTGGCCTGGATCCCAAAACTCTGATCCCACCTGGATTTTGGGGTCTGGAGTCCTGATCCCACCTGGATTTTGGGGTCTGGAACCCGATCCCACCTGGATTTTGGAGTCTGGAGTCCTGATCCCACCTGGATTTTGGGGTCTGGAACCCGATCCCACCTGGATTTTGGCTCCCAGACCCCTGATCCCACCTGGACTGAGGTCCCAGACCCCTGACCCTGCCTGGATTTGGGATCACAGACCCCTGATCCCACCTGGATTGGGGTTCCAGCCCCCCGATCCCACCTGGATTTCCATCCAAAAACCCCCAAACCCACCCCAGTTGGAGCTTTTCCCAAGGAGCTCTCGATCCATAAACATCCCGGATTTATGACTTTGTGGGAATGCGAGCTGCCATAAAAAGCTGCTCCCTGGTTTTCCGGCCCCGCCATCCTTTATCCGCTGTCACTTCCCGGCGTTTCCAGAGGCGGATGCGGCCGGGAGCGATCGATGTTTTGTTTTATCTCCCTTTTTTTTCCCAATAATTTTTTTAATCATTTCTCCCTCGGATAAATAATTCCCGGGAAAGCCGCGTTCAGCACTTTTGGAGAGGGGGGGAAAAGTGATGAGGTCAGGAAAAGGGAAAGGAGGGAGCGGAGCCGGAGCTTCCATCAGAATTCCCAGTGGGAATGGGGGCACGGAGATGCCACCCTAAAAATTGGGGGGGAAAAAGGTTTGGAGAAACGGGGACAGGGATGGGAAAAGGGACAGGGGAAAGGGACAGGGAGCTGCCAACCCCCATCCAATTCCATTGGAATTCCCAGTGGGAATGGGGACAGAGCTGCCACCCCAAATATGGGGGGAGAAGGGGTTTGGAAGGACAGGGATGGGATTGGGATGGGAAAAGGGACGGGGACAGGGACAGGGACTGGAAAAGGGACAGGGATGGGGACTGGGAGCTGCCAACCCCTTCTCTGATTCCCTTGGAATTCCCAGCAGGAATGGGGGCACGGAGCTGCCGCCCTAAAAATGGGAGGGGAGGGAAAGGGTTTGGAGGGAGAGGAAGGGGGATTTTGGGGATCAACACAACTCCTGTTCGGGATGGGAAATTTGGGAATTGGGATCCCAGCTGAGGTTCCCAGCCCCTTTTTGGGATGGAAATTTGGGAATTGGGATCCCAGCCCCCGCTGCCGCTCCCGCCGCGGCCGCTCCCGCTCGCGGCTCCAATCCTGAGCTTCTGCTGCTTCCTTGTGGCGAAATCTTGGAATGACACGGCCCTTCCCTGAATTCCTGCCCCGGGACGCGACCCCAAACCCCGGGAGAATCCCTCGGGAGCAGCTCCAGGGTTGGCATCTCCCGGCCTTGGAATCTCGGGAGGGAAATCCTTCAGCCGCGTCCATCCCTGCGCTGACCTTTGCCGGCTCCTTGATAATTCCAAGTGGGAATTCTGCTCGGCAGCCCTTCCCGGAGGCCGTAAATATTCCCGGGAAGGTGATGGAAGCGCTTGATTTTCTTGGGATGCGTTTTTAAAGAGCCGGGATGTAACCCCGGAGTCCAGCTGGGAATTCCCGGGATATTTATGGCGGGCAGGTTTTTTCATTCCCATCCTTTTATTCCCGGATTTCATCACCGCTGCCACTCGGGATTAAACGTGGAATTCCCGCTCTGTGCCACCCTCAGCTCCCCATAATTTGGGATTTTCCCTGGGGTCGCTGTCCCTGTTGGGAATAAGGAACAGGGGTGGCCAGGTGGGAGAATCCCACCGGGATTTGGGATCCCAAATCCTGGTTATCCATGGCCTGGAGGGCTTCATCCCTCTGGGATTGATTCCTGACCCTGGAGCCATTCCTGGAGGGGAAAAAAAGGGATGGGATGGACGAGGGATACGCAGAGGGGCTCGGGACCCTCTGGAAAACCGGGAATGAGCGGCTCCAGTTTGATCGGCTTTTCCAAGGGGAAATTAGGGACCAAATCCCAACTGGAATTGGGGTCATTCCCCCCTCCCTCCTCCCTTAGGGCCAAGAGCTCCTTGTGACCCTCTGGAAAACCGGGAATACCGGGGGGGAAAGCAGCACTGGGAATTTGATTTCCATGTGCCCCAGATCGGCTTTTCCAAGGGGAAATTTGGGAACAAATCCCAGCTGGAATTGGGGTCACTCCCTTGGGCCCGAGAGCTCCTTGGGACCCTCTGGAAAACTGGGAATGAGTGGGAAGAGTGTGGGGACCAGTTTGATCTCCAGCTGCTCCATATCAGCTTTTCCAAGGGGAAATTAAGGACCAAATTCCAGCTGGGAATGGCGGGGGGGAGTCTCCTTCTCCGCCTCCCTCCGGAGCCGCGGGGTGAAAGCTGAAAGTTGAAGAGTCCAAAGCCGTCAATCCCGACTTTCAGCCGGCGCTGGGAAAGGGAAATATTTGGATAAGGCGCGATCCGGAGCTGCCGCTGTTTACAAATCCCGATCCCACATCAAACGCGGCTCCCTTCGGGAAGCGCTTCCCGCTCTCCCGGCTCCTTTTGGGAGCTGTCACGGGAATTATTTGATGTTTCCCTCTCCCCTTTGTTTGTTTACGTTCATTAAAGCCGGGAGAATCCATCAAATCCTTGGCTCCGGTTATCCCGGGGCGCGCGCGGCCGCAGGTGCGGGGCGGCCGGGAATGATGGAGGATCCATTTATCCCGCGGGGCGCGTGGAGGGAATGACACATTCCCGATAAATCCAACCCCCTTCCCGCCCTCCTGCCTTCCCCCGTTCCTGATGGATGAGCTCCTTATCGGGAACGCGGCAAAGCCGCGGGCGAGCGCCGGATGCGGGGCCGGGGGGGGCGATCCCGGCCCGCTGCGGATTCCTGGGATTTATGGAATTTATGTTCCCCAGCTCCGCTGAACGTCCCCTTGGAGACAATTCCAGGAAAGGCTGGATCCCCCTCTGGATTTGCCCCACTGCGGGGAGTCATCCCGAGTTTGCCGCCTCAGAAATTCCCAGATTTGTGGTTTCCTTAATTCCCAAGCTTGTTGCCTCTGGAATTCCCAAATTTGTTGTGTCCTTAAACCCTGAGCTTGCCACCTCTGGAATTCCCAAATTTGTTGCCTCTGGAATTCCCAAATTTCTTGTTTCCTTGATCCCCAAGTTTACCACCTCCGGAATCCCCAAGTTTCTTGCCTCCGGAATTCCCAAGTTTGCCACCTCTAGAATTCCTGGGTTTCTTGCCTCTGGAATTCCCAAATATGGGTTTTCCTTAATTCCCAAGTTTGTTGCCTCTGAAATTCCCGAGTTTGCGGCCTCCAGAATTCCCAAGGTTGCTGCCTCAGGAACGAGGCCTCCAAGGCCATTTTCCCGGGAAAACGAGGCCTCCAAGGCCATTTTCCTGGGAAAATGAGGCCGTCGGGCTAACGAGGAATGGTCGGAGCACACCTGAACGCTCCGTTGGAGCCGGAGCCAAAGTCGGGATTTACGGAGTCCCCGCGCCGACAGGAAAGGACGGGAAGTTTATCATGGATTAGGGAATTAATGGGGATGGATTCCCGCCCGCTGATGGATGGGATGGACGCTCCATTAGGGAATGATTTAGGATTTTCCAGCTCTTTGTGGATCACGGAAGGCCTGGGTCAGAATGTTGGGATTGGGGAAGAGAGGGAACAGGGAAGGAATTCCGGGGATTTTTAAGTTACGGATCCATATTTAGATATTTGGATATTTCGATTCCCGTATTTTTCGGTTTCATATGGATTTGTCGTGGGATAATTTGGGATGGAAGGGATCCGAGAGCGCATCCAGGCTCACCTCCCACTATCCCAGGATTCCCAGGTTTTTGGGATGAGCTGGGAATGGCAGAGGCCTTCCAGGCTCCAGGATGAGATTCCACGGGCAGAGTTGTGAGCCACAATGGGAATTGGGGTTTTTCCATGGAAATTAGGGGAGGGGGGGGGTCCATGAGAATTAGGGTTTTCCATGGGAATTGGGTTTTCCATGGGAATTGGGTTATTTTTCCATGGGAATTGGGTTTTCCATGGGAATTAAGTTTTTTTCCATAGAAACTGGGTTTTTTTCCATGAGAATTGTGTTTTTTCCATGGGAATTGGGTTTTCTGTGGGAATTAGGAACCAGATCCCAGGGAAAAAGGCAGCTCCAGCCTCACCTCCCTGAATCCTGCAATTCCAAGCCCCTGCTCCCTATTTCCAATCCTGGGAATATCAGCAGGATTGGGATAAATTGGGATTTCCACCCCCAATGCTGCTTCCCCCCCAAAAGGGGCTGGAAATCTTGGAAATTGGGAATTGGGAATGGCAAATTCCAAGATTTTCCTTTGCTTTGCTCCCTGCAGGCCTGGAGGAGATCCCACGGCCCGTCCAGGATTCTGGGAATATCCTGAAACAAGGATACCTGGAGAAGAGATCCCGAGGTAAAACCTGGAATTCCAGGAGAAGATCCAGGAGCTGCCACCTCCAAATTTGTGAAAATCCCAAATTCCCAGCTTTAAAAACCCCAGGAAAGCACAGGAAATCCACGGATTTCCACCGGCAGGAGCTTCCAGGTTTTTTCCGACGCCTTGCTGGGCTCATTCCCTTTTCCAGAGCATCCAAATTAAATCCTGGAATTAAATTAAACCCAGCCCAGGCCTGGAGGGCAAAACTAATGAGGAGAAAAAGCCGGGAAAAGCTCCAGGGATTCGGGATCATCCCACATTTAATGCGGAGATAAGAGCTGGGCTCGGCAGCAACCTCGGCCTTATCTCCCTCTTCCCGTGAAAGCCACAAATTATTCCCTTCCCTAATGGGATTTTCTCGGGAATTATTGATGGGAAGAGGCAGAAACAGCTCCTGGCTTTTCCCTGAGCTGAGGCCGAGTTAGGCCTGGCTTAAATCCCGCTGATCTCCGGTTTAACGGCATTTTCCAGAGATTTAACCCCAAACGCTTTCCCTGAATCCCTGTAAAATGCATCCCAAAGGAATAAAAAGGAGTATTTTCCCTGCTTTTCCATGATTTTTCCCCTTTTTTCCCATTTTTTCCCCGTTTTGCAGAGCCCAGCTTTTTCGGCTCCGAGTGGCACAAGCGCTGGTGCGTCCTCACCAAACGGAATTTCCTCTACTACGCCAACGAGAGGAGTGAGTGGGAAAACAATTCCCAACTTTCGGGGGGAAAAGACGGATCTGACCGTGGAAAACAGAAATTCCCAGCTCCTGGCAGAGGAAAGCCAGGTTTGGTTTTTTTTTTTTTATTGGAAAAAAAAAAAAAAAAAAAATCTGGCCATTCCTCTTTCCCAGAATTTTCCAGCCATTTCCTTTTCCCAGAATTCTCCAGCCATTTCTCCTTCCCAGAATTTTCCCAGCCATTTCGCTTTCCCACATTTTTCCAGCCATTTCCCTTTCCTGGAATTTCCTGGCCATTTTCTCTTTCCCAGAATTTTGTTGCCTTTTTCCCTTTCCCAGAATTTCAATTTCCCAGAATTTCCTGGACCTTTCCCCTTCCCGGAATTTTCCAGATTTGTGCCTCAGTTTCCCTCCATGGATAAATCCCCCCCTGCGCCGCATCCAGGGGTGGAAAAAAGCTGGAAATTCCCAAATTTCACCCAATTCCCTTTTCCCAGGCAAGCAGCCCAAAGGCTCCTTTCCCATCGAGCGCTACCAGGCCCGCCTGGATTCCCAGCTCCGGAAAGATTCCCGGAAAAAATGCTGCTTCCAGCTGCTCTGCCCTGGAAAACGCTCCTACGAGGTGGGAAAATGGGAAATTTGAGGGGGGAAAAAAGGGAATTCCGGGGGGAAATGGGAATTTTAGGGGGCAAAATGGGAATCTGGGGGGTAAAACAGGAGTTTGAGGGGGGAATTGGAATGGTTTTCCATGGATTTCCATGAGTTTCCATGGATTTCCATGGGTTTCCTTTCATTTTCATGGATTTCCATGGCTTTTCCTAGATTTTCATGGATTTCCATGGATTTCTGCAGATTTCCATGGGTTTCCATGAATTATCATATATTTCCATAATTTTCCACGGATTTCCATGGGTTTCCATTGATTTCTACGGATTTCCATGGGTTTCCATGAATTTCCAACCATTTCCACGGATTTCCATGAGTTTCCATGGACTTTCATGGGTTTCCATGGAATTCCATGGATTTCCATGGATCAGTCCTGTCAGCTTTCCCGGGCTATCCCGCCTCTGCTCTGCTCCCACTTGGAGCTGGGAGATAAATCCTGGGAATGGTTTTTCCGGGCTTGGGAATGGTGGATCCCTGTCCCCCCACCCCACACCCCAAATCCCAAACCCTAAATCCCGGGATAACGGATTGTCCCGGCAGTTCACGGCTCCGAGCCCGGCCGAGGCCCAGGATTGGGTGGAGCAGATCCAGTTCCTCCTCAAAGGTGAGTCCGGAGCAGCTCCCGGTGTTTTGGGATCTTTTGGGATCTTCCCACCGGGATTGGGGCTTCCCATCCCCCCACCCCTGGGTTTGTGGGGAATCATCCCAGCTGGAGACAGAGAAAATTCCAGAAATTCTCTGGAATCCCCAGGCAGCTCCCCAGGCTCCATATCTTCAGGCCCACATGGAATTTGGGGTCATTCCCTGGGATTTCCCCCCGTTTCCTTGGGATTTTCCTTGGGGTTTTGCCTGTTTGGGGTCATTCCCTGGGATTTTCCCTCTTCCTTTGGGATTTTCCATCTTCCTTTGGGGTTTTCCCTCTTCCTTTGGGGTTTTCCCTCTTCCTTTGGGATTTTCCCTCTTCCTTTGGGATTTTCCCTCTTCCTTTGGGATTTTCCCTCTTCCTTTGGGGTTTTCCCTCTTCCTTTGGGATTTTCCCTCTTCCTTTGGGATTTTCCATCTTCCTTTGGGGTTTTCCCTCTTCCTTTGGGATTTTCCTTCTTTCTTTGGGATTTTCCTTGGGTTTTTTGCCCATCCTCAGGCTCAGGATTTGGATCTCGATCCCACCCCTTTGGAATGGGGAGAATTCCCATTTTCCATCCCCTTTTCCCTGTTTCCCAACAGACCTGAGCTCCCTGACCATCCCCTGCGAGGAGGAGGAGGAAGAGGAGGAAGAGGAGGAGCTCTCCAAGGACCGGGACAGCTCCGATTCCATGGACAATTCCCAAAATTCCACCCTGAATCCGGAGGAGCCGGAGCTGGAAGGCGACGACATCTACGAGGTGCTGCCAGGTGAGCTCCCAAATTCCCAAATTTCCCCTGGAAAAACATGGAGAAGTTCCCACATCTCTGCTTTTAACCCACCCAGATTCCAAGGTTTTATCCCATTCATTTATTCCAAGTTTGGGATGGACCTCCCAGATCCAAAACTTGTTTTTCTGGGAATTTCCCATCCGGGAATTCAGCTGGAGCAGCTCTCCGAGTTTTTGTGGATTTTCAGGGATTTCCATGGGGGGTTTTTTCATGGATTTTCAAGAGTTTTCATAGATTTCCATGGATTTCCATGGGTATTCATGAGTTTTCATGGATTTCCATTGGTTTTCCAATGGTTTTAATGGATTTCTGTGGACTTCCATGGATTTGCATAGGTCTTCCTGCATTTCCATGCATTTCCATGGGTTTTCTATGGATTTTCATAGATTTCTGTGGGTTTCCATGAATATCCATGGGTTTTCCATAGCTTTTCATGGATTTCCACAGGGTTTCATGAATTTCCATGCATTTCCATGCATTTCCATGGGTTTCCCATAGGTTTTTGTGGATTTCCATGCATTTCCATGGATTTCCATGGGTTTCCCATAGGTTTTTGTGGATTTCCATGCATTTCCATGGGTTTCCATGGGTTTCCCATAGGTTTTTGTGGGTTTCCATGCATTTCCATGGATTTCCATAGGTTTTCATGGATTTCTGTGGGGTTTCACGCATTTCCATGGGTTTTCCCTAAGTTCCCATGGATTCCCATGGATTCCCATGGATTTTCCCGGATTAAACTTGCCATCTTTCTGGGATATCCCATCTCACGCCTCTTCCTTCCTCCCAAAAATCCCGGGAAAAATCCCACTCCCCTCCTCCCTCCACTCCCCTCTCCCTCCTTTCCCTCCCGACCAAAACTCATGGAAAAGAAAAAAAAAAAAAATCAAAAAAATCCGGGAAAAGCCACGGAAAGATAATTTCCTCGGCGTTAATGAAGTTTTACAAAAACAGACGCGGCCGAGGCCAAATAAAATTTCACAGGTGATAAATTTTTCCAATTTCCCGGGAAGGATTCGATGGGAATGTTAAATCAGGAGTGAAGGTGTCCGCTCGGAAGCGCCGAGCGCTGCCGGGGAATTTTATCGACTGGAAAATTGAATCAAATTGCTCCATTAAAAACTCGGCTCCGCTGAGATTCCCAAGCTTCCCGGGATGCGCCGGCGGCTCCGGAGCCCCGGGATGAGGATCCCAAAAGCGGGGTGGGAAGGAGAAGTGGAATTTTCCAAAGTTTCTCAGCTTTTTCCTTGGATTCAGATCTGGAAAATCCAAGGGTTGGGTGGGATCGGGAAGGCAGAGCTTCGCTGCCAGGCCTGATTCCAGGAAAACCCCTGGATCCATCGGATTGGATCCCAGGAAAACCCCCTGGATTTGTTGGATTTGATCCCAGGAAAAAACCCTGGATCCATCGGATTGGATTCCAGGAAAACCGGCTGGATTTGTTGGATTTGATCCCAGGAAAAAACCCCTGGATCCATCAAACTTAATTCCAGAAAACCCTTGGATCCATCAGATTTTCCCGCTGCTTTTCCCTGATTTTCCCGCTGTTTTTCCCCAGATTTTCCCACTGTTTTTCCCAGGTTTTCCCGCTGCTTTTCCCAGATTTTCCCGCTGTTTTTCCCAGGTTTTCCTGCTGCTTTTCCCTGATTTTCCAGCTGTTTTTTTCCCTCCCCAGATGAGGAGCTGGAGCCGCCATTCCCGGAGCACAAGGAGGATTTTGGGAGCGAGGAGGGTAAGATCCCAATCCAAAGTGGGATTCCCAGGATATCCATGGGGGGAATATTTTGGGATTTTGGCCACTTTGGAACACCCTGGGCTGCGGAAAACGCCAAGGACAGGAGAATTCCTGGGATTTGACGAGTGAGATGGCAGAAAATTCCAGTTGGGAAGACTCTTCCCAGCGGGATAAGGAGGCATCTCCCAAAATTCCCGGGATAAAGGAGATGTTTGGGATTTCTTGAAGGAATTTTTAGCCCTAAAGGTCCAGGGAGGTTGGAAAGTGCCTGGAATTCCATGGAATTCCATCATGGCTGCGGGAATTCAAGGAAATCATGGAAAATCCACAGGGAAGTGGGAATAATCTCCCTGGAGGCGATTCCGGAGGCCAAAGTTCCCCTGGAGCTCCTCCGGGATGGGAAATTCTGAAGGAATTTTGGGATGGCTCCTCCGGATCCCACCGGATATTCCCAGGATTCCTCCAAAGCCCTCCGATCCCTCTGGGAAGCAGGGATGGAGCTGGGATGAGGAGAATTCCTGGGAAAGGAGGGAAAACCGGGATGAAACTCTTCGGGCAGCACCAATCCCTCAGCCAGCGAGTCCATGATGGAATTCCATGGAATTCTTGGCATTTTCCAACCTCACCATCCAACATTCCCAAAGGATTTGGAGCCTTTTCCCATCCTGGAGCAGCTCCAGGAGAACTCTGGGCTCCGGAATCGTCTCCAGGAAAATTTTTTCCCACTTCCCTGTGGATTTTCCATGATTCCTTCAAATTCCCATGGTCCTGACGGAATTCCATGGAATTCCTTTCCCTTCTTTTTCCCAGAAAATTCCGACGAGGATTATTCCAGTTATTACCAGGGATTGTGGGATTGCCGCGGGGACAATCCCGACGAGCTCTCCTTCCGACGGGGCGACCTCATCCGCATCCTCAGCAAGGTAGGAGCCGGAATATTTGGGAATTTGGGGAAATTTTTAGGATTTTTTTTTAATTTTGGGGAAATTTTTTGGAGAATTTTTGAGGATTTTTTTGAGGAATTTATTGGGAATTCTTGGGGATTTTTAAAAAATTTATTTATCTCGGAAATTTCTCTCATTTCCCGTTTTATTTCCCATTCCCACCAGCATCCTCAGTGAGGTAGAATCCGGAATTCTTTTGGAATTTTTTTAGGGAATCTTTTGGGATTTGGGGGAGAATTTTTGGGGAATTTTTTATTTATTTATTGGGAATTTTTTGGGGACGTTTTGGGGAATTTGGAGGGAAATTTATTTGGGAAATCTCTCTCGTTTCCCATTTTATTTCCCATTCCCACCAGTGCCCTCCTCAGGGAGGCAGAATCCAGAATATTTTGGGAATATTTTTGGGAATTTTTTGGGGAATCTTTTGGGATTTTTTTGGGGGGGGGAATTTCTTTGAAATTTCTTTCATTTCCCATTTTATTTCCCATTCCTCATCCACACCCTCAGCAAGGCAGGAGCCGGAATTTTTAAGGCCAAAAGGTGCAAAAATCGCTCAAAATTGAGATTTAAAGTGGAATTAATGATGTTGGGAGGGCTGGGTGTACTGGTTTTACTGGTCTTTACTGGATTTTACTGGATTTTACTGGATTTTACTGGATTTTACTGGATTTTACTGGTTTTACTGGGTTTTACTGGTCTTTATTAGATTTTACTGTGTTTTACTGCATTTTCACTCGTTTTTACTGGTTTTCACAGGTTTTTTACTGGTTTTTACTGAGTTGTTACTGGGATTACTGGTCTTTATATGGTTTCACTGTTTTCTACTGGTTTTTACTGGGTTTTACTGGTTTTTACTGGGTTTCATTGTGTTTTACTGGTTTTTACAGGATTTTCCTTGGTTTTACAGGTCTTTCGTGGGTTTTACTGGTCTTTACTGGTTTTTACTGGGGTTTACTGCTCTTTACATAATTTCACTGGTTTTTACTGGTTATTCCTGGTTTTCATTGGGTTTTCACTGGTTTTTACTGGATTTTACTGGTTTTTACTGGGTTTCATTGGGTTTTACTGGGTTTCACTGAGGGTTTACTGGTTTTCACTGGGTTTTACTGGTCTGTACTGATTTATTACTGGTTTTTACTGGATTTTAATGGGTTTTTACTGGTTTTCACTGGGTTTTACTGTTTTTCACTGGGTTTTACTGGTCTGTACTGGTTTTTACTGGATTTTACTGGGTTTTTACTGGTTTTCACTGTTTTTTACTGCTTTTCACTGGGTTTTACTGACTTTTCCTGGGGTATTACTGGTTTTCATTAGTTTTTTATTGGTCCTGACTGGATTTTACTGGGTTTTACTGATTTTTACTGATTTTTACTGGATTTTACTGGGTTTTACAGGTTTTCATTAGGTTTTTACTGGTTGTACTGGATTTTACTGGATTTTACAGGTTTTCACTGGGGTTTTGCTGGATTTTACTGGTTTTCACTGGATTTTATTGGATTTTTACTGGGTTTGCTGGATTTTACAGGTTTCCACTGGGTTTTTGCTGGATTTTACTGGGTTTTACTGGTCTTTACTGGTTTTTACTGGGTTTGGGGCCTCTTTGGGTCGTGATTCGGGGCCAGCGCTGCATCCCACTCCACAAAGCCGTAAATTCCCCATTTTTGGGAGCCGGATTTGGGAATTTTGGGCGGCTTTGCCCATCCCGGTCCCCCCCAGGCCGCGTTTTTCCGGGGGGTGACGCCGGGAGCAGCGATCCCGGGATCCCGGTGGGAATTCCAGCGGCTCCAGGTGCGGCTCCGGGGGCGAATCCCTGGCTCAGAACCGATGGGGCCCGCGGGATTTCTCCCCCCGTAAATTCGGGATGCGGGAAGCGGAGGGAGCGGCAGTGATGGGAAAAGGAGGAGGAGGAGGAGGGGAAATGTTGGGAATGTTCACTCAGCTGCGCCTTAATTCCCTTTTCAATCTTGTCCCAATTAATTCCGCGGAATTAATCTCGCGGCGGCCGCTGCCTCCGACCGCGGCTCCCATAAAATCCCATCTGGCGCCTCCCCGGCCCCACATTCCCGGGAAAACCGGACACCGGGAGCGGAATGGGGTCAGGGAATGGGGGAACCGCCCCCATCCCGGTGTTCCTTGGGCACTTCCCGGGAAATCAGGCCCTGATCTATCCCAGGAATGCCGGGAATGCCGAGCCCAAGGGATTTTTTGGCTGGGGGACGACCCCAGGGGTGTCAATGGCTCATTCCCAAAATCCTGCTGGGAGAAAGCACCGGGAATTCATCTGGGAGAAGGGAAGAGTCATTCCCAGCCCCAATTCCCAGCCCCAATTCCCAGCCCCAATTCCCAGCCC
>JAGMWU010000173.1:18792-33821 GCA_018697195.1 Certhia americana | reverse complement strand
GTGTGTGTGTGTGTGTGTGTGTGTGTGTGTGTGTGTGTGTGTGTGTGAATGTCTGTGTCTGTGTCTGTGTCTCTGTGTGTCTGTGTCTGTGTGTGTGAGTGAAAGAAGGCGCTTTGGAAGATGGGACAGAAGAAAAGCAAGCCCTCTGATCCCATGGGTGGTTCTGAGGCTAAGATTAGGCTCCCACAGATACCACCGGACAGCCCATTAGGGCTGAGGATAAAATCTTGGAATGAATACCCTTCTAGGCAGGGTAAGAGCAAAGTAAAAATGATACATTACTGTATAGAAGTATGGGGTGGGAGACAAATCGGGTGACCACCTCTATTGGCCAGTTTTTGGGGCCTTTGAGGATTGGGTATGTCAGGCCCTAAATAGATGTATAAATTCGAAAGAACCATTCAGTCTAGAAGAAAGCGAATATGCTTCTTTGTGGATAGGATCAGAAACTAGAGCCCTTTTATTCCCACTCAAAAAAAGGTGGGAGAGAAAAAGAAGAAGGCTAGAAATGAGCATGAGATACCCACTTCTCCTCCTCCATATATACACCTCCACCACCTCCCCCTCAACCTCTGCCACCTCCCCCACTCCCATCCACCCCACAACACTCAGAGAGTTCCGATTCTTCCCCGGATTCCCCTGAACAGAACCGGAGGGTCACCAGAAGCCAGACAAGGAGACAAGAATCAATAATTTGTATCCCCTCAGGGAAATAGCCATGGGAGGGCCACAGCCAGGAATGGGATATGTCTCTGTCCCCTTGAACTCAGGAAATGTGAGGGAATTTAAAAAGGAAATGGGGAATTTATTAGAAGATCCGTTGGGGGTGGCCAAACGAGTAGACCAATTCCTAGGACCTAACATATATACCTGGGATGAATTACAGGCCATACTGGGAATTTTATTTACTGCAGAGGAAAGGGACATGATTTGGAGGGCAGATACGAGGATTTGGGACCAACACCAACAGGGACCCGCTACAGATATCAAATGGCCTCTGCAGAGAGCCCCCTGGAATAACCAGAATGCAGTTGACAGGGGTCATATGCAGGATTTGAGAACTATTATTATTCAAGGATAAGGGAGTCTGTCCCTAGAGGGCAAAATATTAATAAGGCCTTTAATGAACATCAAAGAAAAGATGAAATTCACACAGATTGGTTGGAGAGGCTTAGGAAGAATTTACAACTTCATTCATGTTTAGATCCAGTTACTGCAGGGCCAGGCCTTGCTTAAAAACCAGTTTGTCACTAAATCTTGGACAGACATTAGGCAAAAACTGGAAAAGATAGAGGATTGGCAGGATCGAGGATTAGATGGATTATTGAGGGAAGCTCGGACAGTGTATGTTCGGAGAGAGGATGAGTCACATAAGAAGCAAGCTCAGATGTTGTTGTAGCCGTCAGAGAAGGACAAGGAGGGCCACCTGCTGGGAAAAGAACTGACTCTGTTTCCCTGAAATATGAACCTCGAAGGGGTTTGAGAGAAAGGCAGGGGACATTAGTTTGTTGTTTGTGTGGAAATAAAGGATATATGAAAAAGGATTGTTGGAGGAGAAGATGTTCAAGGAAGACTAGGGGTGTCAGGGGCTCTGTTTGCTGGGGATCCAAGAAAGAACAGAGCCCTTGATAAAACTAAAAATAGGTCCTCAGCAACAAGAAACTGAATTTCTAATGGACTCCAGTGCAGGAAGATCTACTGTTCAGAAATTACCCCAAGGTTGTAAAATATCCTCTGAAACTATTCAGGTCATTGGGGCAAAGGGAGAACCTTTTGGGGTCCCTGCAATCAAAGATGTAATAATTGAAACCCCCACTAAATTTGGAATAGGATCTTTATTATTGCTGCTCGAGGCTGATTATAACTTATTGGGAAAAGATTTAATGATAGAATTAGGAATTAGTTTAGAAGCAAAAAGTGATATACTAGAGGTGAAGTTGTGTCCCTTGAGGGCAGTGGATGAAAAGAAAATTAACCCTGAAGTGTGGCATACTCCAGACTCAATAGGTAAGTTGAATATTGAGCCTTTTATGGTAACTATTAGAAACCCAGAAATACCCATTAGGATAAAGCAATATCCACTCCCTTTGGAAGGGAGACAAGGCTTGAAGCCTGAAATCCAGAGGCTACTCGATAGAGGACTACTTGAGACCTGTATGTCCGTCCCATCTTGCCAGTAAGGAAACCAGATGGGATTTACAGATTAGTACATGATTTGCAAAAAATTAACGAAAGGATGGTAGCCAGATTCCCGGTGGTATCAAATCCATACACCCTTTTGAGCCAACTGGGCCCTGACAATCAGTGGTACTGAGTAATAGATTTAAAGGATGCCTTTTGGGCATGTCCCCTTAAGGAAGAATGTAGGGATTATTTTGCATTTGAATGGGAAGATCCAGATACACACCGAAACCAACAACTGCTCTGGGCTGTCCTGCCACAGGGATTTATGGAGTCTCCCAACCTATTTGGGCAGGCCCTTAAACAAATCTTGAGAGAATATGAATTGGGTGAAGAAATAACCTTGGTTCAATATGTAGATGATTTATTCTTGGCAGGTAAAGACAAAGTGAGACAAGAAAGTATTACACTGTTAAATTTTTTGAGTTTACAGGATTAAAATTATCTAAATCAAAGTTACAATTTGTAGAAAAAGAAGTCAAATATTTAGGGCACAGACTAAGTAGACGAACTAAGAAATTAGATCCTGAAAGAGTTAATGGTAATTAATCACTGTCAGTCCCTAAAAACAAGAGGCAGGCCAGGCAGTTGTTAGGCCTTCTGGGATACTGTAGACAATGGATTGAAGACTATAGTAAGAAGGTAAAATTTCTTTATAACAAAGTGTCCACAGACAGCCTATTAAAATGGTCAAAAGAAGATGATGAGCAATTAGAAATCTTAAAAACTGATCTGGTAAATGCTCCTGTTTTTAGTTTACCAGATGTTAAGAAACCTTTTTTCCTCTTTATTAATGTTGAAGAGGGAACAGCATTCACGGTATTAGCACAGGAATGGGCAGGAAAGAGGAAGCCTATAGGATATCTTTCAAAACTCTTAGATCCTGTAAGTAAAGGCTGGCCTACATGCCTACAAGCTATAGTAGCTGCAGCTCTTTTGGTAGAAGAGGCACACAAGATCACTTTTGGAGGAGAGCTAAAGGTACTATCACCCCACAATATTAGAGGAATCTTGCAACAAAAAGCTGACAAATGGATTACAGATGTGAGACTTTTAAAGTATGAAGGTATTCTAATATCCTCGCCTAAACTAGAACCTGAGGTTACTAACTTACAAAATCCAGCACAGCTTTTGTATGGGGAACCAAAAGCAAAAATAACTCATGATTGTTTGCATAATATTGAAGAGCAAACAAAAATCAGACCAGATTTAGAAGAAGAGGAGCTGGATGAAGGAGAAAAGCTTTTTGTTGATGGTTCTTCCCGCGTAGTGGAAGGGAAAAGGAAATCAGGATATGCAATAGTTAATGGAAAGACATTTAAAGTCATAGAATCAGGACCATTAAGCCCCAGCTGGTCTGCCCAAGTGTGCAAACTATATGCAGTCTTAAGAGCTTTGCAAATGCTAAAAGGAAAAACTGGAACAATCTACACAGATTCTAAATATGCATTGGGTGTAGCGCACACATTTGGTAAAATCTGGGAAGAAAGGGATCTAATAAGTTCCCAAGGAAAAGGATTGATTAATCAAGAACTAATAATTAGAATTTTACAAGCTTTACGTGGGCCGGTAGGGATAGCTGTGGTGCATTTAAAGGGGCACCTAAGGGGACTAACCCCGTTGGTGAGGGGAAATAATTTAGCAGACCAAGAAGCAAAAAAAGCTGCCTTATTGGTATTTAGAGAAAAAGAAAACTGGGATCCTTGGGAAGGGGCCAGGAAAAAGTGCAGCACGTGTGGAGAAGATCTATTTGAACCCCCTTTGTTATGACTGTTGGAAAGATCTCGGAAGTGATGCACTATACAGTAGCTGTAACAACCCCAAATACAAATATTGTTGTATACATGGAGAAAAACATCTTTTTAGCTTTACTGTACAAGAAAAAGACAAATTGGCACAAATGGGGGCAGAAGAAATTGAGACAGGAAAATGGGAACTCCCAGATGGTCGAGAGGTTGTTCCAAAGACCACGGCTATAAGAATTATGAGTAAATACCATGAAAACACCCATTGGGGAGTTCAAGCGTTAATAGATCAATTTGCCATAAAATATGTGTGCATTGGAGGGTATAATATAGCAAAGAGAATAGTGAATGAATGTTTGATTTGCCAGAAAGTAAACAAGCACCAATTGAGAGAGAGACCCCTAGGAGGAAGAGAATTGGCTCACTGACCATTTGCCAAATTTCAATTAGATTTTACTGAACTACCTAAAGTAGGGAAGTATAAGTACTTGCTGGTAATAGTAGATCATTTAACTCACTTTGTAGAGGCATTCCCAACTGCTAGAGCCACCGCCCAGACTGTAGTAAAGCTACTGCTTGAGAATATTGTACCCAGATATGGCTCTATTGAAACAATAGACTCCGATAGGGAACCACACTTTGTTTCAAAGATTATAAAGGAAGTTTTTGCTGCTTTAGGAACCAGATGGGAGTATCACACCGCTTGGCATCCACAAAGCTCAGGAAAAGTAGAGAGGGCAAATGGGGAGATAAAGAAACAACTGACTAAATTAACATTGGAAACCAAGATGTCCTGGATAAAGTGTCTCCCCTTAGCCCTGTTAAACATTAGGACACAACCTCGTACAGATTTAGGAATTTCTCCTTTTGAAATGTTGTATGGGATGCCTTATGATTTCGAGATTCCTCGAGATCATCCCCAGGGTGAAAGCTTACACCTTCAACAACATTTTACCCAGCTCATGACTAGGAGGAAACAATTGCAAGATAAAGGCCTGGTGGTGCAAAGGCCTCCATTAGATATTGCAATACACAACATACAAACTGGAGATAAAGTTTTAATTAGATCATGGAAAGAATCCTCATTAACCCCTCGCTGGGAAGGGCCTTTTCTTGTTTTACTCACTACAGAAACTGCTATTCGGACTGCAGAACGAGGATGGACACATGATAGCCAAGGGACCAAATCTCTGAAGAAAAGTGAGAGAGCTTTGGAAATCCAGAGACTTTGAAACTAAAGTTGCGTAAGAAAAAAGGATTAATGAGCTGGATTAAGACTATATTTTGCCCACAAGAAGACTGTATTTGTTATCCATTTGTTTGTGTAAAATGTAACTTGTGTAAAGAAAGCTGGTGGGGACATTGTAGTTATGGATATACTCCACCTGATCACTGCTGACAGTGTTATCAAAGAGAACTGACTAAGCAAGCCTTGAAATTATTAGTGGCCACTGGGCGAGTAATCCCGTGGACCCAGCTCTGGTGGGATATTTTTGCACTCGGCATGGATCCGGAAAAGGATTGTGTACATCCAAACGAACCCCGAAAATCAAACCCAGAGATTTCACAGACAATTTGCAGAACCACAGTGCCTAAAATTCCCTGTATAACACCTCAAATAAAAGCTAAGAGCTGGGAAGCCTATCAGGAGCGAAATAAACAAAAAGCACTCTCCTGATGAATACATTTGCTGCCGAGAAGATGGTACACCTTGCTGCACTAGGCAAAAGTGTAGGGGAAGGAGGCAGAGACGTAAAGAAGTGGAGAATGGAAAAGAAATGCTCAAGGGAGCTGTATAAGCAGCATTACTCGCCCGTGAGGCCCCAGGCTTTAGTACTTGAGGTGAGAATGAAAGGCACAAGAGGCACAACCAAAGTTGTGTTAGAAAAGAAAATTTTTATGAGAAACAAAACCCCACCAGCTCTCTCCAGTATTGGGTATTTATTTGTTTTCATTTGTGTAAATTTGGTACAAGCAGAGGATAACCTCCACCAACCATTTAAGTGGTCCTTAATTCAGTGGGAGGATCAAAGTACAATTCAAACCATTATTACCCCTGGAGCATCCAGTTTTACACCTGCTTTGTGTCAAACAGTGCCTATCGAATTCTGCTTAAACCAAAAAGGATTTTATTTCTGCCCAAGCTCTAACCCTGGATGGGCATATTGTAATAGCCCTGGACAATATTTTTGTGCATATTGGGGTTGTGAAACTATTGCATCACACTGGGATCTAGAAGCAGGACCTGATAAATTCCTTAAAATAGGATGGGGGACAAGTGGATGCACTCCCCCTGAGAAAGATCCTAGCGGTGGTATGGTTTTGGCTCCCTGTGGGGGAATAAGACCTCAGCCTTCCTATGGAAACTGCCAATTTATATATGTAAACGTATCTCAACCAACAGATAGATCCTGGTTGGATAACTGGGAAACATGGGGTATGAGATATTGGCAGCCAGGAACTGATAGAAGAGGATTGATGTTAATTAAAAAGGAAGTGGCAGTGCCTGAGCCTCAAGCAGTGGGACCTAATCCAGTAGTAAATGTTCCAAACGATTCATTCAAAAAAAATAGAACACTAAAGTACTACTGAACCCTCCCCCCAAAACATCACAGACCTATCCAATTTTGAATCAGAGCCAAAGGTTAGTCCTTTATAGAAACTCTTAGATACCACCTATCAAATACTAAATTCAACTAATCCGAATGTGTGCAGCATTGGTACTGCAAAACCAAAGAGGGTTAGATCTCATGTTTCTACAACAAGGAGGATTATGTGCTGTGCTGGGAGAACAATGTTCTGTACATGCGGAGCACACTGGAGTTGTAAGAAATACGGTGACCAAACTCCGTGAGGGCCTAGAAAAACGAAAACAAGAACAAGAAATGCAACAAAGCTGGTATGAATCTTGGTTTAACCATTCTCCTTGGCTTACCACCTTGTTGTCTACTCTTGCAGGACCTTTAATTTTCGTTATTTTAGTGTTAACCTTTGGACCATGTATATTTAATAAAGTCATCGAAATAGTGAAGAATAGACTGGAAACTGCACATTTAATGCTATTTAGAGCCAAATATGTGAGACACTAACTTTAAAGATATTGCTACTAAGAGAAAGAAGCTTTGATGACACCAATTAAAATTTAGAGAATAGATAAGCGAGAGAGACTAGATTTAGATAAACTAATCCAAGAACTAGTAACTCATTGCCTATCAAGCTTATGTTTATGTAAGTTTGGCTTATAAAAACACAAGACGATTACAGACCCTCTATCTCCAAAAACAGTCCTAGGAACAAGAAATTCCAAAGAGTCATTTATCACGTATCCATCAAAGGTTAAAAGTTTAGAACGAAGAAGACTAGTTTTACTTCCTCCCTTTGGTGACCACTCCCCACATAAGACCCCCGACTCATTTCAGAAAACAAACTACGCATGCTTAATAGCCTTTTTGTCAATTAGCATACGAAGCAGAGAAGAGGAGGTGACAAAAGTATGAATATGCATTTGTATTTTGTGTATTCAACATTCTTGTGGATAAAAGGCTCTGTAATTACCCGTGATCTTTGCAGTGCGTATTAGGGAGCTATCCCACGCAACTGCCCAACCATCAATAAACATACACTTTCTAACTTAACTGTTAGAGAGTCTTTTGTCCATCTCAGTTGGGTATCGATATTAGATCGATATCCATATTTTAGTAAATCATATGAGCCTATAAAAGATGAAGAATTAGAGTTAAGTTATGCTGAACTCCAAAGATTTGATAAACAAAATGAGAAAGAGGGGGAAATTGTAATAGGTATAAACTCAAGTTTGTTAATCAAATCTTAGCTAACTGTGTACACCTGGCCAAGGCTTTGCAGGGGAGGGAGGGGGAAGCCGCCAGCCCCCTGAATCAACAAAGGTACTTTGAGCAAGATAAAACCTCGTGAATCCTGTCTGCAGAAAATGGAAAAGGTTTTTTGTGTATTTGCATAAGCCAGCGGGGAGTAAAACAAAAGATTAAGAGAGGAGGATTATGCCCCCCTCCCCACGATCACCAGAAGACAGGAAGACGACCCTTAACAAGAAGAGTCACAGATAGCAGGAGAAGAAGAGTATAAAAACCGAAGACTGAGCTGGGGAGGTGGTGTGTGCCTTTTGGAGGGAACAGGAGATTCCCGGGCCGCCCCAGCGCTGTTTTGCTTATTGCCACTTCTTAATAAAATAATTTTCTTAATTGGCTTGACTCTGTCGGATTGAATTAGACAGCTAACTTATGACAAATAGGCAACTCGGGTTAAATTAAAAAAAAAAACCCTCACTGATGGTGTTTGTGTGGGTGTGGGGCTGGCTCCCCCATCCCTCCTTCCTTCCTGCAGCCATCCGGGAGCTCATTCCCCTCCTTGAACCGCTTCCAGGGCTGACTTCACTCTCTCCCCACCCTCCATTAGCGGCCCCCAGCCCCTGCTCAGCCATCAGGGCTCCTAATTACAGCCCCTCGCTCGATCCTGATGCCATTTGGGGGTTTTTCCACCTCTCTCATGAGGGGGTTGATCCGATTAAGGCCTGTTTCCCCTCCGGTGTTGATTACAGCAGATTCCCGGTCTGGAACCAGCCCCAGGGGGACCCTATGGCTGCCCGTTCCCCCCGCCTTCCACTGTCTTTACTGGCACCGCTGGGATGGGGCTACGGGGAAGCAGGAACCCCCGGGGCGGAAGCCGCGTGTCCCCGGTGGGCACAAGGGACCTTGGATGCCCAAATGGTGCTGGAGGAGGGGCTCTATTGTCCCAGCAGCCTCCACCTAAATATGCATTACTGCCCCTCTGGCAGCAGACCCACGGTTGGGGGAGCCCGGGAATGCGATAATTTGTAACCGGCGGGGTCCTGAGGGTGATTCGGGGGATGCTGGAGGTCTCTAGCGTGTTCCCCCCACCCTCATTTTGGAGGGCTCTCTGGCCGCCCCTCTCCATGGTCCGCCCGCCACGCGGCGCCGCTCGGCCCCGCCTCTCTCCGCCGGCGGGGGCGTCACCGGGGCACTCATGAATATGCATAAGCAGCGCCGGTGCAGGGTGAGTGGGGGTCTCTGCCAGCATGGGGCTGCGGGTAACCGGGATCCCCCCCCCCAGGCTCCTGGCGCCCACCGGGGGACCGCGCGACTTCGGCCCCGGCGGACAAAATGGGGCCCGGAACTTCCGAATTGAGTGGGGGGGCTTCGTTGTCATGGGGACGGCGCTAGGCCGCGGTCGCGGCCTGCTCAGCCACTCCATCGGAGGCTTCATTGCCGTGGCAACGAGGCTAGGCCGCGCTGGCGGGGGACCCCCGGGGCGCCGGCCCCGCATCCCGGGGCTCCGCCGCCATCCCGGGCTGGGAAACGGGCCCGATGGTTTCCAGATGTGGGTTGTGGCGGCGGTTCCATCGTGGAAGGCGAGAGGAGGGGGTCTTGGTGGACGCCGGCGGGGCAGGAGGGAGCGAGGCGGGGAGGGGGTGGGGGGAGGGCAGGGCCGGGAGGAGGCACCGAGCGGGTTTTTCCTGTCCCCGCAGCCCCGGTGAGTCACGGGAGAGGCGGCGGCAGCAGCGTGAGACCCGTGGGGATAGTAACCCCTCCTCCCCGGCCGATCTGCGCCCCCCACGTGCGTCCCCGGCCCGCCCCCGACATGAGGCTGATGTGGGGAAGGTGAGTGGGGCACCCGCCGCCCCTGAGAGGGGCTGGTCGAGGGTCTCGGGGGACCGGGCGGTGCCTGCCGGGGGCTCGGGGGAGCCGGGGGTGACCTGGGCAGGGAGCTGAGATGGGGACTGGGGCAAACTGGGGCAAACTGGGCCCCCAGCTCGGCACCGGGGGGTTGGCGAAGGTTGGTGAGAGTGACACGTGTGTGTTGGGACAGGTTAGCGCAGGGGCAGACAGGTCCAGGAGGGGCCCCACGGCGTTCGGGGGAATAGTGCGGGGTCCGTGTGTTTACAGGGTGGGTTGGGCCGTGTGTAGGTCTGCTGCCGGGGTCAGGCTGGCTCAGGTGAGCTGGGGCCAGTGTACTAAGGGTGGCACCAAGGTGTGATCACCGTTTGGCACAGCTGGACAGGGCTTGGCAAAGAGCCCCACCGGGTGGTTGGGTTCTCCCAGGCTCCGGGCACTCCCCAAAACGATTCTCCCTCTCTCCCTAGGGGCTGACCCCACGCCGTACCCCCCACATCCCTGCATCGTCATGGCCTCCCAGCCGCAGCCCCTGCACCCCACCGTGCCCTGCACCTCCCCTGCAGGCACTGGCGGCTCTGGGCTGGCCGGCAGCCCCGATAAAGGTCAGTACCCCGGGCCGGGGAGAATCGGGGCAGGGAGGTTGCTGGGGCAGCTCCCCGGGGGCTGTTCCCAGTTGTGGGGGGCCTGCACCACTCTGCTGACCCCCATCCTCCCTTGCTCTCCCACAGGCAGCGCACGCCCCAAGCCACCAGTGCGGCCCAAGCCCCGCATGCTGCCCAAACCGGCCGTGCCCGCCAAGCCCCCGGTGTCCCTCCCCACGCTGGGCCCGCGGCACCCCCGGCCTGAGCTGCCCTCGGCCGAGAAGATGAACCGCCTGGCTGGGCCCCAGCCCTACAGCGGGGCAGGCACGGGGGGGGCCCCTCCGGCGCCCCTCCTTCACTGTCAGATCACCCGAGACCCCCAATGGGAAGGGGCTCTCGTCACCCGTGGTCACAGGCACCGAGGAGGAGGTGCCCCCAGCCCCGCCAACACCCTCCCGCAAGGGCCCGGCACCCTTCAAGGTGACACCAGTGCCTGTGGCCACCAGGCCGGAGCGGTTCCCGGGCACCACCGTGGAGGAGATCCTGGCCAAGATGGACAGCAGGGAGGGCCCAGGCAGCCCAGACCGGGCCTGGCTCTCGCCCTTCTGCACCGACCCCTCCTCCCGCTTCAGCTCCAAGACCTTTGCTGCCTTCCGGAAGCGTCCCGGTGGAGAGGCAGATGAAGACCCTGCCGGTGAAGCCCCCCAGATGCCCCGACCTGCAGCAGGCGAGCTGGGAGTGGGGGATGATGGACACCCTGTCGCTGAGATGAGGTGAGAGCACAGGGACCAGCACCGGGAGGAGTGGGAACAGGGGACAGATAACACTCCAAGCCATCCCAGGGCTGGGAATGTAACGGAGCTGAGGTCTGGTCGCCGGCACAGGGCCCGGGTTCCTCCCGAGCCACAGTGCCTCAAGCTGCCTCCGTGGGAAGGCCGGGGCGGACAGTGCCGACCGCAGAATGGGCTGTCCCAAACTGCCTGTGGGCGGGCTCTGAGCCAGCCCCTGGGCTGGGAATAACAGGCAGGGGGTCGCTCCCCCAGGAAATGCTCCTGATTTTCCAGCCTTGCTATTTTTTCCCTGTTGGGCCATGCCAGGGCACAGGGAGCAGTCAGATCGGCGGGACTCCCAGCTGCAGGATGTTCTGGGCCAGAGCCAGGGCTTGGCCACACTCCTGAGAGCCAGGCACCTCAGGGAGAGCTGGGCTGGGGCTGCTCTGAACCAGAGTGTGAGAAACTCGCTCCCGAAGGACTGAAAACTTTCCGGAAGGGGAGCTGGGGCCACTTTGCCTCCTTCCCCTCGCAGCCCAAGCCAAAGACTGTGCAGCTGTGGCAGGGCCCGACCCCTGTACCCTATGTCCTTGAAGGGTGGTTTTGGGGCAGGGGTGCCTTGTAGGTGGTGGGAGAATAGCACTGAGGCACACAGTGGGATTTACCCCCCTTCTGCTTTCCTGTCCACAGCAGCTCCTCCCCAGCCGGGCCGAGCTGTGCCGGGGACCCTCGTGGACGCCGGAGGCCGCCATCCCCTCCTGACGTGAGTGCTGGCCTCGCCCTCCGGCGCCATGGCGGCTCCACTCCTGGGCTCTCTCCTTCGGGGCTCTCCTGTCTCCTCCGGGGCTCCCTCTCTGCGGGGTGCGTGTCTCTCCTTTCTCCTTGGGATGCTGGCTGCCCCTTGTTGGGGAGGGGGGGGGAGGTTCAGTGCCCCTTGTGCCGAGAGCCTGGTGTGGGGCCCTGGGGTATGGGGGTGGCGTGTGCCAACACCAGTGCCAGGCGTGGGCAGGGAGCAGCTGTGAGTCACCAGCTGGGGTTCGGTGACCCGGCAGGTATGTGGCAGGGCAGGCCTCACGGGCACCCTGCCAGCCCCTTTCCCCGTGCCGTGCTCTCTCAGGGCGGTGACCGGGGCGCCAGGCCACGGTGACACTGCGGGTGGCAGCCTGGGCAGCGGCACCTGGTCACCACAACAAGGGGGCAAACGCTCGTGGTGCTGGGCAGGGGGATGCCAGCCACAGTCAGGGCAGGGGCTGTGCTGGGGGTTCTGATTTCTTCCTGCTTCATTTCTTCTCTCCATCTGTCCAGGCACTCTAGGGGCAGCGGGGGGCCAGGCAGGGAGCAGGGCTGGGGCGCCGGGAGCCGCCCTGGCTGAGTCACGCAGGAGCAGCCTGGTTCTGGCACGCAGCATGGGCACTTCCTGCCCGGGTGCAGGGAGGAGAGCAGGGCTGGAGGGAGGGACCCTCCAGACGTTTGGAGGGGCTGGCTTTGGGATGAATGATGTTTGGAGGTGTCTCTTGAGTGACATGATCCCCTACCGGCTTTTTCCACAGCTTTCCACTCTACATCTCGGTGCCCTCGGACCTCCAGGCTCCCCAAGGCCCCCTACCTGCCCAGCCCCGGCCCCTGGAGCTCCTTTCCAGCCTGCTGAACCCTCTGCCCCAGCCCCGGGCTCCCCTGATGCTCCCCCTGAGCTCCTGGCCCCTGACTCCCCCACACTTCCCCCTGGCTCCCCCGAATCCCCCACTCGACCTCCAGTTGAGATCCCTGTCACCTCCATCCAGGCTCCAGGTGCTCCCTCAGCCACCAAACCCCAGCTCAGCATCTCCCGTTCCCCTGGCTCCCCACACACTCCAGGGGAGGGATCCCCTGACACTGCCAGCCCCCCTGGCACTCCTGAACTGCCCCCACGAGTTACCTGCCCCCCTGGCTCTCCCGAGGCTGCTGCCGAGTACCTGGGCCCCCCCAGCCCACCCCTTGCCAGAGCCTCTCGTCCCCCAGGCTCCCCAGAGGGACCTGATGACTCCGCAGTGTCCCCACAATCCCATGAGGGTCCTGATTTCAACCCGCCTCCCCGGGATGTGGGGCTCCGGCGCTCCTCAGAGGGGGTGCTGCGGCCCCCGCCTACGGGGCAGGGCCTGGGGGAGCTGGGTGGCTCGCTGAGTGCCCTGCCCCGACCTGGAGACCTCCTGTCAGAGCCCTCCCTGAGTAGTGAGTCTGGCTGGAGCCTTTCCCAGTCCTTTGAGTGGACGTTCCCGTCACGGGGGACACGCTTGCCAGCCTTCCCTCCCCGTTCCCCCATCCGGGAGACACCTGACTCAGGCCTCTCTGAAGAGGGGGAGTCAGATGGGGAGGCTGCAGCCCCCAGCCCTCCAAAGGACAGCAGGTCTGAAGGACCTGACAGCCAGCAGGCAGAGGGGGCTCCATGCCCAGGGGGTCCTGTCGCCCAGCAAGAGGCTGAGGGCTTGGCAGAGGAGGAAAGGGAGGCAGAGCAGGAAGCTCCTGTGTCCCACTCCCCGCTTCATGTGACAGAGCCTGGCCAGGACCCAGCTAAACCTGAGCCCACCACCCAGCCCAGCCTCACCACAGCTGCCCCTCTGGATCCAGCCCCCCCAGATCCAGCTGCTTCAGCCTGGGCAGGTGATGGCCCCAAGAGCCTGCAGGGTCCTGGGGGCCCAGGCCAGGCTGAAGGACCCTCACAGGACCCTGAATCCCACGCTGACCCAGGCTGGCTGACAGAGCTGTTGGCGTCACCCGGGGTCCACAGCTCTCCAGAGGTGAGGGGGGTGGGGGGCTCTGTGGGGTTGGTGTGGGCTGTGCTGCTCCTCCCTGCCCTCCACTAAGCAGTGGGATGAGACAGTATGGGCAGCTGGGTGTGTGGAGGCTGAGCAGGACTGTGTGCTGAGGGGCAGGTGGTGGGGTCTGCCCCCCTCTTGGAATGAGACCTGCTGTGCTATGTTCCCAAGGTGTTTCCCTTCTCCCCAGCTTTGCTGCTGTCAGAGCCAGGGTTGTGCCTCCCTCAAATTCCTCTCCCCTTTCTAACCTCTGTCCCCCCTCTAATTCCTCTCCCCTTTTTTTCCACCAGAATATGCTGGGCTGGTCAAGGAAGGACCTGTGCAGTGAGTTTGGCATTGGCCGCCCTGGCCAGGACAGCACTTTTGACTGGAGCCATCCAGGTGTGTCCAGGAAGAGAGACTGGCCTGTTGAGACCAAGCAGGACCAGGAATTCGGGACCAAATCAAGCTGGGACAGCACCCACAGCAACAAGGACAGCAATGCCCAGGAGAGCTGGAGCGGTGACTACAGAGCAATGGAGCTGATGGGGGATAGGAAACTGGGCTGCAGTGACTGGTCCCAGTCTGTTGGCACTGGGAAGAGCTGCCCACAGGATCCAGACTTCAGTGCCAGCACAGCCAAGTGGGGCCAAGGTTATGGCAGCACAGAGGAGCTTGGCTCCGGACAGGACAACTGGGGCAGTGGCCTTGACACGGCACATGTCCGGCAGCTGGACAAGGAACCACGGTCTGGGCAGCCCACCTGGGCAGGCGGGTACAGTGGCAGGGACATGGAGATGAAGGACAGGGAGCTCACCCCAGACTGGGCAAGTAAATACAGCAGCCAGGATGCTGGGAGCAAGGATGAGAATTTAACGCTGGGCTGGGCTGGCAGATGCAGCACTGGGGATGGTGGGAGCCCAGATAAGGAGCTCAGTCCCAGCCGGCCAGCCTGGGACATGAGGTATAACCCCAGGGACATGGAGAGCCAGGACCGGGAGTTCAGTCCCAGCCGACCAGCCTGGACCCGGGAATACCGGGACACAGAGAGCCAGGACCGGGAGTTTAGCCCCAGCCGGCCAGCCTGGACTGGTGAAATCAGGGACATGGAGAGCCAGGACAGGGAGTTCAGCCCCAGGAGACCAGCCTGGACTGGTGAATACCAGGAAATGGAAAACCAGGATCAGAAGTTCAGTCCCAGCAGGCCGGCCTGGGATGACAGATCCGGCACCAGGGACACAGAGAGCCAGGACCAGGAGTTCAGCCCCAGCAGGTCAGCCTGGGATGACAGATCTGGCACCAGGGACAC